>OZ026625.1:50746083-50770083 GCA_964020975.1 Hermodice carunculata
AGTATTCAAGAAAGCTAAACATATGGCATTCTAAGTTCCATGTGAATGATATGTATTATAAAGGGTTTTTGATAAAATCCTAGCATTGAAGACTGGCATATTAATAAGCAAGAGAATTAACATATAGCAATAGATATTTATGAATAATATGTAGGCCTACTTTTATTTGTATGGGAGTTGGAGTTATGTTAAGATTTCTTGATAAAATATTAGACTCCCACAAAAAAAAACAAGTTATTAATGATGTATCACTATGAAATTTAATTAAATGGCACTAGTCTTGTACATGGATATTTATTAAATCAAAACCTCATAACTCCAAAGTTACAGTTACATTCTACCATGTTCTACTATCTACAAAACCTCAGCATACAGAGAGTCAGTTTAGTGCAGGAGTGGGTGGGGGGAAGAAGGAGAAAGTTTGTTTGCGTGACAATAACTACCATATGAATAGCAAATGACTGGTAGCATATAGGCCTGTAAGAATAGCCACTTCAATAAATCTTTTCACTTATTCGTAAGTAATAGCATTTTCTAGCCTCCTTGGTAATAGCAATAAGTTGATTGATTAAAACTGATATTGCACCACTAGTCTGCAGTCAGAAATGGCCCAAGGGAGGCTATAGGTTATAGGGTATTCTATAGTTTACCACTAATTATGTCTCCCGGTGCAACGGGGGGACATATTGTTTTTGCGTCCGTTTCTTCTTCTTCTTCTTCTTCTTCTTTTCTTCTTCTTCTTCTTCTTCTTCTTCTTCTTCTTCTTCTTCTTCTTCTTCTTCTTCTTCTTCTTCTTCTTCTTCTTCTTCTTCTTCTTCTTCTTCTTCTTCTTCTTCTTCTTCTTCTTCTTCTCCTTCTTCTTCTTCTCCTGCTTCTCCTCCTCCTGCTCCTCCTCCTCCTCCTCCTCCTCCTCCTCCTCCTCCTCCTCCTCCTCCTCCTCCTCCTCCTCCTCCTCCTCCTCCTCCTCCTCCTCCTCCTCCTCCTCCTCAACACATTGTTGTGTGCGTTACGAATGCGATAACTCGAGAAATATTTGATTTGGGAAGTTGAAATTTTTTGTGAAGATGTTCCTATATAAAACCTTGCTTGGGAGTGCAGATGGTCGACCTTGACCAATTTTTCAAGGTCACATGGGCATGTCATGTAAAATTGACATGCATGCAACAACTCTGCAAGGATTTGACTTAGGAGGTTGGAATTTTGCATGTTTATGTACCATAATACCAAGTTGGTTGGAATTGTAGATGGGTGACCTTGACGTGTTTTCAAGGTCACATGGCCACTTTTTAAAAATCATTGCAGATGCACTCGAGAAAGATTTGTCTTAAAGAGGTTGACCTCTGTGCGATTATGTTTCTTCTATGTAAGACTTTTGTAAGACCCCTTGCTTGTAACTGCAAATGTATGACCTTGACCTATTTTTCAAGGTCACGTGGGCATTTTGTCAAAAATCAACGTTTTGAAATGTCAATAAAGAGTGTACCTTCACCGTATCTCTAGATCATTGGAATCGGTATGCCTATTTATAAAAATAAGGGTGACAATAGTATGGGCGCACGGGGAGACATTTGATTTTCTGTTGAAAAATCAGCCTGTTCTAGTTTGATATTAAAATGTAGGAGCTGAAGCCAAATGTGTATCCAATAATGATGATCACTTCTATACACTTTGACCATTGTGGTGTGAACATTGTATCTAGCAAACACTAATACTGTAACAGTGCTACAGAATTAATCCATATGTTGTTTGCTTTCCAAAAATGTATACTTTATGGACTTTTTGACTGTACTGAGAGAGTTGTCAAAAGAAAAGTGTCCCTCATCACTAAAGCTAATGCTAACTTGCCATATATTCTCAAGTGAATGTTCCCCTCTTTTATGATGTTTATGAAAATATGTGCAAATCAGATGTTGTGATCTGGACTTGGGGACACAGACTTTGCCATTATCTTCACCTTTAAGTTGGCGGAACTTAACCATATGGTTAATTCACTTATTTTGCATTTTCTCAATGACATGCCTGAAGTTAACTTAATTTCTTGTTGACATATAATTAGATTTATTCTGGACTAATGAACTGTGCATGGCTGCCGGCCTAATGCTGTTGACTATAATACCAGCTCAAGTTCAACATTATAAATTTCAGTGATGTAATTTTTTGTCATATAGAGGAAATCTTTGCTTTTTTTGTTTGCTTCGCAAGGTCAGTGCACTGACATGGTGCCATTCTAAAGTGCATGTTGTGGTAATTCCACTTTGGAAATATTTCCTTACCCACTATATCTTTCCATGCCTAATATGAAATGGAATTTATAGGAGATTGGAAGTTTTCTGATGTACTGTTCCAAAGAAAAAATGAAATCTCACAAAACGTGAGGCCATATATTCTGATAGTAACGCTTTGCAAAAGTTCAGTTGGGGAATGGTTCATCATCTTTCACAAGCATACAGACAGTTTGCCAGCAAGCAGCAGGCAGTGGTGGTGTACTTTTTTTAATATTGCAATAAAATGGTGATTAACATTTTCCAGTCTAGGCTTTGTGTAGGATCCGTGCTGCCTGTGTCTGCTCATTATTCATGTTTTGGTATGTTTTTTTTTTTTTTTTTTTTTCAAAATATGTCATTCAACAATTCTACTAATGTTTATGTTTTCATATTTATGGAAACATGAATTATTTAACAAAGCAATTGTGTGATCATACATCCAACAGGGGCTTTTTTTGCAAGAACCTGCTACAATAAACTTTGGCAGGACATGCTGTTGCCATGGAAACCATATTCCTACAGAAATTCTCTAAATTTTATTATAAATGGTATTTTAGTGATTAAAACACCTAGAAATATGAAAATGTTTGCAACATGGTCACAAACAAATTGCTCCTGTAACTTCTGCAGGTGAACTGTTGACTCACAACAGTCACAGTCACCTGCCTACATCACAACATTATTCATACTATGAACCTGTAATGTAGCTTCATGTTCATACTCTTATTTAACTCAGTGTACCTGGTCTCTATACATGAGATGATGATTATTGCTATTATAAAGTTTTAATGACTATATAACATTTACCTATCTTTATTTTTTATCATGCATTGTATCTACTGTATATAAGGCACAGTTCATATCTGTCTTTTTTATGTACCAACATATTCATATTTATTGTCGGTAAATAGCCCTTATAATGGCTAATGTTATTTGTAAAACACCCGACGGAAAATAAAGTTTTATCTTATCTTATCTTATCTTATTTTATTACACACTTTTTGAGTAATTTTTTTTTCTATTTTGTTGATAACTAGGAAAGTGTCCAAAGGACATGGATGCCCCCACCTGTCATGCGCCCATCAGCATTGGAAAGAATATGGCATGTAACTGGTGTAAGACCTCAAATACTTTTTGAGATACATGCAGCACGAATGTGACAAGTCTAATGTGGAATCAACATTTTCCCTAAGTTAATTAATGATTAATTAACACAAGATAATTAATCTAAGGGAGAAACAAAACCCCAGGTTCACACTTTCATATATTGATAGATGTTTCCACAAAGTTTCATGGTTGAACCTCAAATACTTTTTGAGATACATGCAACACAAATGTGACAAGTCCAACATTGCTTCGACATTTTCCCCAAGTTAATTAATGATTAGACTTGCTCAAGTCTCACTGGACTGTCCTCCGTATTCTATTTAAAATCAAATTCATTGCCAAATTAAATTTTAAGTAAACACACGTCGTAGCTTTACCTAGCTGATTGGCGTGGAACGTGTATATAACCAGATAACATTGACTCCAGATGATTAGCGCCGGGCGGTCTGCACTGTGTTTCTTATCACACAGACAAGCGAGCGGTCATAATGCACTCCTCTTCAGAAGCTGTTAATTGAGCTACTGTGTAATGAAGGATTAAGGATTGTCTAATTGCAGTGTACCGCGTCAGGCAGAAGGCGTCCAGTGAGACTTGTCAAACTTGCCGGCTTGTCGCTGCTATGAATTATTCATGAGCAGTCAAGCACGTGACAGATTCAAGGCCGTCTCAAATTCCTTGCGTTGACTGTTGTTTATTTACATGCAAGCGTGCACATTCTATTGTAGAGAAACGTCAGTTCTTGCCGATGGCTATTTCGAGCGGCGTTAAAATGAATATTTTCCTTCTACGATGATTTAAATCAATGACCGGGTCGTTGCTTGTGACAATTTGAATGATGTAAGTTTGCAAAACTGCGCAAAAATAGGGTGATTTCATCGTCTCAATCTCGATTTTTTTTGTCTCCGCGCCATGTTGTTTATATCGTTAGAATGCTTAGAACCTTGTCTATTTTAACAAGCTCTCCCATTATCTGAAACAAAAGTATTTTAGCGGGAACCCCTTCAAAACTGCTTCTATTTCAAACAATTTATTAAAGCAAGAAACAAAATTTAACGCTGTAAATTGGTCGGAATGATAACATATACTACCACTGTACCAGTCCTTGCGTACAATAGAGCAAAGGGTCCAATTTTTTCACGGAAAGAGAGTAAAATACGCTAGCCGAAGGGAAACATGGCTCGGGTGAAATTACCACTGCGGCGTGTTTATCATGCTGACAGTTTGTCAGTAACTGCTATAAAGTGTGTTTATGGACTATTTACTGCAGCAACAAGCTCTACCATTATAATTGAATATAATACGCAACCGATCTTTAGAAAAAAATAACAGAAGAACAATCTTTCGTGACGCTAACGCAGAAAAATGCGCGGACCGGTACCCATGCAATAGTATTCACACAGGTTTGACCGCTTTGATCAAATCGTGATTGATATCGATATATTTCCTTTGTTAGGGTGTAGGGCAAGAGTTTTTGTTTAAATTGACAAAAGAACCACATAGAAATGTAGAGGTCTTACTCAACAAAACTTAAATCATGACGTGGATCAGTTTGCATTAATGCAAAAATAAAAAAGTTGTGGCACTGATTTGACTTCCAAGATCCCGCGAAACCCCGGATGTTGTGACGTCACTCCCATCGAATTGATGGTAGTCCAGAGTGGGCTTGTGCAAGTTTGACAAGTCCCTGGTGTCGGCAGCCGGAGGGAGACGGTCCGCTTTGTCTTGCTTGAGTGGCCAGTGACTAGCCATGCATTCATCGCAGGCCAATTTCCACTCGCAATGATAATGGGATTAGAACTGACCAGGACTCAATAGCTGCTACTGTTGAAACCGACACGGCGGCAGTGTCGACCAGTTAAAAAAAAAAAAAATAATAGGACCTACTTAATAACACCGTGTAGTTGGCATAATATTATTCAGTTAACTTTGTGGAGGGGAAAATGTATCGCACTTCTGGGTGGGACCGCGGGATGGGAAAATAGGGACATGCACCAGGGACTTGGGCAAGTCTAATTAATGATTAATTAATACATTTAATTATTCCAAGAGAGAAACAAACTCCAGGTGCACACCTTTATATATTGATAGATGTTTCCACAAAGTTTCATGGTTGAAGCTCAAATACCTTTTGAGATACATGTGACACAAATGTGACAAGTCTAACATCAAATCGTCATTTTCCCTAAGTTAATGAATGATTAAAACTGTATAATCAACCCAAGATACAAACAAAACCCCGGGTGCACGCCTTCATGTATTGATAAATGTTTCCACAGAGTTTCATGGTTGTACCTCAAATGCTTTTGGAGGTATGTGTGACACAAATGTGAAAATGTTAATGACGGACGGACAAGGGCAAATCTACATGCCCCCTGGTGGGGGCATAAAAATACACTTTCTACCAACGTAATGGTGGAAAAGACTCATTTTATTGGTTGCTATGGAAACCAGAAGTGTGTTCACATATGCAGACATCAACATCAAGGGATAATTGTATGAATGAACATCGACTGGAAACTGTAAAGATGTACATGTATATGTGTGCATGTATGTATAAACCTCATTTGTTAGCATGGCTTGCAAAGACAGTTTACATATGCATGTATTTTACATGGCAAATACATAAACTGGCATAATGGTTAAAGATACAGTTTGTTCTTTAAAACTGTTTGATATTATGTATTTCTATGTAATTTTTGAATACAGTTGTATTTCAGCATTGGTACACTTTGACATAGTCACCTTATATTGCTTTAGTTTCATGCTTGATCCATTCCCTTTGGTAGCACAGATGCAGTGTATCTTGTTTACTTTTCTCACAGTGTCCTCAAAACATGTCACAGCCTGAAGAAAATGTTGTGGTGGTACCAATTCTTGAAGGGACATTAATGCAAATTGAAGATCATGGAAATTTAGAGGATGAGTCCCAAAGCCAGGTACACATCGACTGTCCTGTGGAGATTGAAGGTGTTGTCACAACTGAAGTCCAGCAGGGGGGTCAAGTGCTCATTTCTGTGGACTCTCTGGAGGAATTCATCACATCAGTGTCGAAGGAACAAGAGTCCACAGCCCTGCTGCAGGTGAGTCTCTAGATCACAGAACATCAGACAAAAGTACAATGTACATGCATACATTTCAGATTCTTAACTCATTCCATACTATGGTGAAGGCAGTTGCAGCATGACTTGCCAGGCAGGGCCAGAACCACTGACTTAAGACTGTAGGCATGTTGGTATTTGAATGAAAGCTCTTTTCATGAAAAATTTAAATATGCAATTATCGCCTTAAATCTAGGTAAATATATGGAAAAATCAGGGACTGGTATGGAATGAGTTGAAGGAGGGGGTACTGTATGTGTCCATGTATTTACTGGTTCTGGCTGTATGTGCATATTGTGTTTCCCCTTCTGATCATGATAATAATATTTACCAACATCACAGTTTCAACATTCATCTTCTGTTTTGCAATAACAAACGGTGATACTGGATCCATGTTTGGCTGAATGTGCTTGTACTTTACAATGCATTGGATTACATGTATCATCAAGAGTGATAAAAGCTGTTCAGCAAGAAACAGTTCTAAACTGTCTTTGACTAAATTGGTATTTCCCATATGAATTAACTCTTGTACATGTAATATGAGGTAGGTTCTTTATGTTTGTAGTGTAAGGACAATTTTTAACTTAAAAGGAGAGTAGTTACTTGATCAAAATAGTAGAGTTTTGAGACTGTTGTTACTTCTAAAGGCTTCAGAAATCCCCAGTTGAATGGAAGTTCTACTTGGTTGTGTATACATGCATAATCGAGACTTCATGCTAAGATTTGTGTACAGACGGATATGTTATGTAGCTTAACTCATTACTGGTCAAAGTATGACTGAGTGAATAGCTTTCCTTGGTGTGGTTTGGGAGCAAAACACCCAACCCATGCGAAGGAAAGCTATTGACCTAGGGTATATCATTATAAGTGGTCTTACATAAAAATCTGAGCAAAAATGTTTTCTAGTAATGAGAATTAAAAACAATAAGGCAGATGACAATTTACATCTGAGCACTTTTGGGTGCTTTGAGCAGGAAAGGGGTAACATCTCACCTAGTCAGAATAAAAGTTAGGTCAATAGCTCCCCTTGGTGCACCCGACCCACACCAAGGAAAGCTGTTCACCTGGGGAAAGTTTTCGTGTCAGGTCTTCTCTTCATTTCTGCTTCAAAGTATTTGTCTGTTAATAAGAAAATGAAGTAAAAACATTAAAGCAGATGACAATTAACATCAGAATGCTTTTAGGTAATTTGACGTGAGAAAGCTTAATTCAAGACGTGTTTCAGTCATTTCATCGTCATCAAAGATTGGATCTAGGAAGCATTGAATGTATGTACAATGTCACAAGAAAGATCAGGTGCTTCAGCACACATGTATCTGCCTTGTTTCTTGTGGATATACTCATGATACTGTGTTGTTATACGCCTTGTTGAAGAGACTGAGTATTAACTGACAGGTCAAGCAGCATTAGCCTCACTAAAACCCTGTCTGATATAGGCAAATATGACAAGGCAAGTAGCCAAGGTAGTAACAGCAAATGTGCAACACATTTCTGATTTAAACCAGCCAAAACTGGTTTGAGCTAGGTATCATCTGCTTCACAGATTATATAGTAAGTTTATGGTGTTGCTGAAAAAAGATTGAATGAGAATTGCAGATGAGCCCTATCAAAATAGTATGTCAAAGGTCAACAGTTTTCCTAGGGGCAGGTGGGTGCTTTTTGTCAAGTTGACCCAGAGGAGAGCTGTTGACTGAATCGTAAGTTAAGGTGGAGAAGTAACAGAGTAGTAGTTAGGTTTGTTGCAACTTGCGTGAAAATTTTCATGAAGAATCCAATGTGCATGTAGTCCTGACTCTTATTTAATCAAAGAGATAAATTGGTCGCTGATGCAGAAGAAATTTACCAGAATTTATGTTTGATTTTCAGTTGGGAGGCGGCAGTATTGTAGTGGCTGCTGACGAGGAATGTGTGCCGACTGCCTCACAGGACACCGCACAAGAGGCTCAGCACACAGATGACAGTCCGTAAGTCCTGTTATTCACTACAGACATTTGTGACACAGGTACACCGGTGGCTATGTATGCTTTAGAGTGGGGACTAAACTGAAGCTACTGTCCTGTGTGAAGTGATAGTTTATCATGTTGCTGACATATTTTGAAGCAGGCATAGACAGTACTAGTACTTGTAGTACACTGGATTAAATACAATGAACTGGGCCGTGTCAATTATGGCATTCACACATACCTGCCTCCATTGAACCATTTTTTTTTTAGGAATGGGGTTTTGGCGCAGTTGGTATGTGTGTTTCCCATTACCGGGGAGGTGATAGGTGTCTAAGGTTGCTGGTTCAAGAACTGGCCATTCTGTGGGACCTCACAAATCTTAAATATAGGTACAGTGTATATCACTTTACTCCACTTGATGGTCCTGTGTGGTCATGTTTACATGTAAATATAGGCATGGTAGGGGACAAACAAATTTACAGTCAATGTACATAACCTCAGTATATTACTGTCCATATGGTTGTGAAAAAATGTACACATAGTTGTTTATCGTGAGTTTTTTGTGTATGTACAATGTATAACCAAGTCAAATTTATTTAAGGAAACATAAGCTTAATCTTTACATGACAGTGTCTTGTATGTGCAGAGAAATGAACTTAAATATTCTTCTTTCAGTTTTTTGCTTGGCCTATCTGGAACTGGTCAAATGATAAAATACTGTTCATGTTTTGTCCATATAACAGTGCCCTTGTTCTCCCCCCTCCGCAAGTTCCCTCTTATTTTGTGATTCCAGAAAAGGTGAAACAATCCTTAAATCTTAAATTCTTCTATAAGTTTGATGGGAGTAGAGCTATACCATGTAGACTGTACAGAATACATGTCCACAGTAGAGGCTCGTCATTCCTTTAAATTTCAAGTGCACTATTTGCAAAAAAAGGTTTGGTTTCTCTGCATAATACATAGTGGTTAATAATTGTTCATTTAGGACAGCATGCTGTGGTATGAATATGTAAGGTAACACTACTTCTGTATTTGAGTGCATATACTGTAATATCTAGAGGACCTTAGGAAAGCATTTTCCTTGTTAAACTGAGTCGCACTCTGAAAATGAGGTTTTACGAAATGCAAAATTAGGGACAACAGAGAACATATCCTTTGCTGTACATGTCTACAGTATCTTATGTTGTACATGTGTACAGTATCCTTTGCTGTACATGTGTACAGTATCCTATGTTGTACATGTGTACAGTATCCTTTGCTGTACGTGTGTACAGTATCCTATGTTGTACATGTGTACAGTATCCTTTGCTGTACATGTGTATAGTATCCTTTGATGAACATGTGTATAGTATCCTTTGCTGTACACGTGTACAGTATCCTGTGCTGTACATGTGTACAGTATGCTATGTTGTACATGTGTACAGTATGCTATGCTGTACATGCGTACAGTATCCCATGGTGTACATGTGTACAGTATGCTATGTTGTACATGTGTACAGTATGCTATGTTGTACATGTGTACAGTATCCTTTGCTGTACATGCGTACAGTATCCCATGTTGTACATGTGTACAGT
This sequence comes from Hermodice carunculata, assembly GCA_964020975.1. Taxonomy (NCBI): domain Eukaryota; kingdom Metazoa; phylum Annelida; class Polychaeta; order Eunicida; family Amphinomidae; genus Hermodice; species Hermodice carunculata. Next base: position 50,756,072 of record OZ026625.1, read on the forward strand.
ATGCTATGTTGTACATGTGTACAGTATGCTATGCTGAACATGTGTACAGTATCCCATGTTGTAAATGTGTACAGTATGCTATTCTGTACATGTGATGTAGCTTACTTCGGACATTTTTTCTTTGCTTGCAAAATGTGGGCTCCAAGGTTTGTAACTATATTCCAATACAGACTCAAAGTAACTTGACTGACTACACTCAGGGTTAGATGTCATGCTCATTCATTCCCGTTGCCCCTCCTGCCCCCAGCCTATACGCTGAATGTAAAACCTTCACCCCATGCCCTGCACATTGACTTTTCCAATGGCTTGACCTACCCTCCTGCCCTCTATTTCCATTGACATCCGTGTCACAGTAAACCAGTTGTTTTTATTTTTATTTTCTGCTGTACAATTATACAAAGCCACGGCAAATATGTAGTTAATACAATCAAAAAAGAAGTAATTACTTTATTGTAGAGAGAGGACCACTCCCAGCGCTACAGAGTCATCAGATGGCCCGGGCTACAGAAAAATCAGTCCAAAGAGAGGTGTCCATGGGCCACCAGGTGGCACCCAGCTGGAGACAGATGCTAAGTACCAGAAGTGGATTGATTGGGCCCATCAGGGAGCATACCAGTGTACCTCCTGTGACTTTGTTTCCATCACCTTGGCCAGGATTAGGAGCCATGTAAGAACACACCAAGCCAAGGTTAAAAACAGGTATGACTGACTTTTGTATGATTTTAAAATCATTCATTACATGTACATCTCCAACCTTTAGCCCAGAGACTGAAATGTGGTATTTGAATGGTCCATATCCTGAATAGGCATACATATTTTGTTTTTAGTGAAAACCACACAAGACCAGTGACAGAAAATCCCCGTAGCAGGAAACAGCCAGACCGGTTTCGAACCTCAACGATTCTCATCAGTGGCAGTTGGAACACTGTAGACCGCTGCTTATATAGCAGGGGGTAACGTTGCCAACGTACGTTGAACAAACGTCACTTAGGGAGCACGTCATAACGAGTGCTGAGGCCTACCAGTCAAACGGTCAAAACAGACGGGTTTATCATGACGTCTCATGAGCCTGATGAAGTCAGGTGGTAGAGTAACCAGAGCCTGGCTACTGAAAGGACTCCTGTTACCACACAGAGTACAATTGTCAAAAGCCATATTAGGGAGACTACGCTCCCATTCTGCCTAAAGGAATGAAGAGCATGTTGGTATCTCAAAGATAGCATGAAACAAAGGGATTTATCAGTGTTCCAGGGGTCAACTTATGGAGTGGTTGACCAAGTGTTATGATGTGGTAGATTGACACAGAACATGAATTTTAGTATAAGACAAGGCAAGCGTGTCTATCTACCCATAACATTGAGGCCCAACGGTTCAGTAGTGCACAACTGGTGTATCCAGTATCTTTCTCTGTCTAACCTGAGTGTCGTAGTGCGTGACAACTCAGGAGGGGTGGGAATGTGTTCCAGAATCTGAATGGTTAATGGTAAATTAACTGGTGAGTGGTTTGGTAGACAGAAATGTCTGCCCAGGGGTTGATTTACATCCTTGTTCTTGATGTAAAAGAAATGTTCACTCACTCTCTTTATCAATGTGCGTTTGGTCTGTCCCACATATTGGAGACCGGAGCATTGGCAGGTGAGTAAATACACTAGGTTGTTGTGCTTACACGAACCACCTACAGGTGTTGTGTAAGAACGACCTGTGACATGACTTGTCACCCTACCGGGGTGTCAAGCCTGTTGCAGTAGCGGCAGCACCTCTTATCACACGGGTTCTGTTCAGTGATCCCCGAGACTGCAGCTCTCCTGTCAGTCGGTGGGTATCTCAGTCTGGAACGAGTCTGTATGTCTTTAAGACTCTGTGATCTCCGGAAACCTAGGACCACTTCTTTGTGTCCTAGGTCTTTAGCATACCTGGAGGCTTGAACTGTGCCCCAGTTGCGGTGAATGATAGATTTGATGGGGGTAGAGCAGGGTTATATATTCAGTGATCAAGAAAAGTTTTTCTTGGTCAGATCCAGCATTATTGTCTGTAGTTGGAGTCAATAGCATTTGTCTATCAAGCACTCTCACTCTCTCTAGGGTATCGTTAAGGATACTCTCTGGGTAACCTCTCAATTTATAGAACTGTAAGATTTTGAGGGAATTTGAAACAAAATCCTCTTTAAAATGGCAGATCCTTTTAACCCTTAACAGTTGACTGAAGGGTCCACCTATCCTGGTGTGTTTGGGATGGGCCGATGTAAAGTGCAGATATGTATGTGTATCTGTAGGTTTGGTGTATAGAGTCGCATACACTTTCCTAGTTACATTGAGCTTCACGGTGGTGTCAAGGAAATTAATTTCATTGTCTGAGAAGTTGGTTGAGAACTTAATGGTGGGGTGGCAGGAATTTAAATGAGTGATAAATTCCTGTAGGTGTTCTGCACCATAAGTCCAGATGGCAAAAATGTCATCAATGTATCGTAACCAGACAAGTGGTTGGAGGGGGGAGGACAACAGTCTGTTTGTCTCCAGACTGTCCATGAAAATGTTGGCAAAAGAGGGCGCCACTTTCGTCCCCATTGCTGTGCCACTGATTTGCAAATAGTGGTCACCATTAAACTCGAAGTTGTTGCAAAGCAGTACCAAACATAAAAGTTGGATGAGCTCACTGGTTTCAGGCTTTGACCCTGCATCCCTGTTACGTATGAGTGCTAAAGCAGCACTCCGAAGGCGTTCCTCAATGGGAATATTGGTGTAGAGTGAGGTTACATCAAATGTTACCAGGAGACTGCCTTCTGGTAAAGCGGGTAGGGACTCTATCTTATTTATAAAGTCTGTAACTAGTATCTTTGATATAACTCTTAATCTTAGGAACTAACGGTCGTAAGAAAAAATCTACAAAGCCTTTTCTGTAGTGCTCTCATAGGCACTAAGAATCGGTGGACCTGGTGGAGGGAAGATACCTTTATGTATCTTAGGCAGAAGGTAAAAGCATGGTAGCCGTGGCTCTGCTACATACAAATACTCTGCTGTTTCTGAAGAAATGGATTTATTTTCCACTAGGTCTTGAAGTAGGAGCCTGATCTTACTGTTGTGAGTAGAGGTCAGGTTGACCGCTACTTTACGGTAGTGATCTGTGTTAGACAACTATTTATGCGCTTCAGCTATGTAATCTGTGGTGTTCATGATTACTATAGCCGAGCCTTTGTCTGCCTTTTTGATCACTATGTCTGAGTTTGATTGTAGTTCTTTCAAACCCTGGCGTTCCTCAGTACTCAGATTCTGCACCTCCCACAACTCAGTAGAACTAGAAGATGAATGTGAACTTAAACTTGAACTGAAACACAAACAATTGTCTCTTGTTTGGAGAATGTTCAACGCCGATTCTGGGGGTACCTTTGTCTTTGGCCCCTGGTCTGGTTCCCCGAGTGGGTGTTGTTCTCTAAGGAACTCAACAGGGGCTTCAGCGCCTGTGACTGACTATCTGTGAACGATAATTGGGGCCTTTTTGCCCGCGGTGAACGAGGACGCCTCGTGGGTCGTCTCGGTGGGGTTAGAGGAGACCTGCTCCGCTGTCTGTACTGCTGTGGGTAAGGGCGGTAAGGTGTGTCCCTTCTTTGGTTGGAGAAATGTCTGTTGCCTCCCCTCTGACGTGTTTGAGTGTGAGCTTGTTAACGGTTTCAGTCGCCATTTCGGGGCCTCAAAAAAAAAAAATTTGTTTTTAAATGACACATTTAAGAAGAATTGAGGAAGCACACATGCGTTGAAGGATATTACAAATTAAGCACTTGTACAATTATAATGATCGTGGAAAATTCTTGCCAATTTGGCTCGAAAGGATGGTTCAGGAGTTTCATGATTTTCAAATTAGTACCCAAACTACAGTTGTATGCTAATGTACTGGATTACAAATCTAGGCAAAAGTCTAAAAACTGTCATCCTAAAAAGAAATGGGGTGATTTATGTCCATAAAGGGAATAAGGCATGGTGTGGCCACCTGTTAGCAGAAAAGTTCATAATCATATCCAGAAGGCAGTCCTTGCTACCTTCCTGTGCTGATAAAGGCTATAGAGGTCATGTTGTCAAAGCACAGCCACATGGGACAGAAGTAGTAGTTTTGTGGTAGAATTAACTTCTACCATCTGGAATAAGATCTTCTAACCACCAACATTTTTGCAGCAGCCTCTGCTGGTCCACACTCCCCAGTAAAAAAGATAAACTAGCCAAGTTTCCTGTGTCCAGTTTTATGGTAGACTCTCCTAAACTGTACGTTCTCTTCAAGAGCCTTGTAGCTGCCTACACTGCTAATGATGGATCAGGGATATGATCTTGAGTCAATACTAAATATTCAAACTCAACAGCTGTTGTTGTCGAGGTTAAGAAATATGAAACAAATGGTCATTTTGGTAATCCTGTCAGTCATCCTCAGTTGATGGTGCCTGGGCCCTGGCTTACCTGACCATTGGGGCCTTAGCACACAAGACTGCCCCTTTGGAAGCACTGCAACAAATGCCTACCTCTCACCAGACCCCCTCCCCCAACATTCCACTCCAGACACCACCAAATGTGAAAGCAACATAATGCAAATATTGCTTCCAAAGGGTGTGGAAACTGCTGTTATTGTGGCACAAGCTGAAGCAATGAAGGGTTCCACGTGTACGTGTTCACACATAGCTGGTGACCAGAACAAGTTAGTGCTGAAAATAGCGTAATGTTCACTGACATCACAGCTCTTTCACTATTGCTTGGTGCAGGGAGCTGATAGCTGGGCTCCGCTCAGAATGTCCAAAGTGGGCCACTTTTGACTTGGCTGTGTAGTTGAAAGGATCAAATAGTTAAAAGATTTATGGATAGTTCAACATTTTTTGTCATTTTTGATATTAGTACTTTTATAGGGTACCAAATGTTAAATTGCCCCTACCAACATCTCCTAACCCACATAAACCTATCTGAATGTATCAGTAAACTTCAGGAGCAATGAAATGAAAGTAAATTTCTCATAACTTCTCCTTATTGACCTTACAAAAAGGACTTGATGAGGAACAAAGTTCCCCCATAGGGACTGAGAAGAGAATTATTTGTTGCCAGTTCTTGAGTCATGACTGTTTTATGTGGACTGAAGCATATTCCTTTTATGTGTCAGTCTATCCATGAGTAAGTACAATGGTACCTGATATTTAAGACCACCCCTACTGCCAGCAACCAGTGTTCTAATACTGCAGGGGGTCTTAAGTTAAAAAGTATCACATTTAACTAGGAAATATGATAAAGTGTTTGGAAGGAGCAGCTTTAAAAGATATGCAGTCTGACATGAGATGGTCTGTACAGCAGGCTACTGCTGTCTGTACAGACCATGTCATGTACTTGTATTGTCATGACAAAGTCAGAAAGTTCACTGTGAATATCTCAAGTAAACAGACAGAATATAAATCACCGAAAATATCTCAAGCACAAAGACAGAATGTTGTTAACCTTTTCATATTTCAGAACAAGGAAGATTGAAGGAAATCGAGAAGGAGAAACACATCCTTTTGGTTGTGAAATGTGTGGGAAAACGTTCAAACGAGCAAAGGCTTTTGCTGCCCACATCACAAAGAAACATCTTGAAAATGGGGCAAGTGTACCTGACAGGTTTGTATATTTTAGAGTTTTATCACAGGATGTTTCCAAACTGCATTAACCCATTCCATACTATGGTCACAGGCCTTGGGCAGTGCCAGAACCACTGACTTATGATGATAGACATGTTGGTACTTGATCGAAAGCTCTTTTCATGAAGAATTTAAATATGCAATTTTCATCTTAAATCTAGGTAAATATATGTAAATATCAGGGACTGGTATGGAATGAGTTGAAAGAGTGACATTCACTTGGACAATCTGCATCCCCCATTACCTTATCGACTGACAGGGTATTGTCCTTGTTATGTATGTGTGTGCATGCTTACCTTCCTTCCATCCATTCATCTGTTACCCTTGCAGGTGAAACAACTTTTGAATAGATTGAGCTACTATCTTGAAGCATGTACTGTTGAAGCATCTCATTGGGTGCTTAGCTGAATTCAACATTCAGTGACTTTAACCTATTCTCAGGGTCACTAAGGATCATCATATTTTTACTGTTGGAAACGAAATAACTTTTGAACAAATTGAGAAAATAGTTGGTGAATCTATTGATTTCAGTGAATTTGGTTCAAAATTTAATGGGTAAATTCTTTGATAAATATCTGAAATATTTCAATTTCAGTTCTAGCATTTGATTCTGTGGAGGCACATTTCTCAGCCTTGGTAGATATACCTTGCTTGCAAAATAGACCAAGTTCCATGCTAGGACACTTGGTCTGCCCTTCTTTGACAGAATTTTATTTGTAGTAAGGGAAACAAAACTATACTGTGACCCTCCCCTTAGACTGAGACACCAATCAGGAGGTTCATCATTGTCACCTAGATCAGTAGCAGACTATGGTCTCTAGTTTACTGAAGCCTGTTACCATAGTAACTACACTCAGCCAATTAGAAAATGAGTCACTTTTCCAATGCTGCAACAGTGACCTTGTCGAAGAAGGGCAGACCCCAGCGGAGCAGTCAAAATACGCAGCTTGGGTCTGCTTTGGAGGCAAACATACACCTTGTAGGTCTGTGTTTGGCATATTTTGGGTGGTCTGTAAACAGAAGTATGTAGTCATTATGCCTTCTTTTCTGTAAATGTTGTTCTGGCTGTTGCAGCATAGAGTGTGCGGTCAATGGAATGCTGGGTAATACAGGCGAGACATCGGCAGATGCAGCCTCGAATGAAGCCAAGCCGGCCTCCATGTACCGATGTCTGCACTGTGACTTTGTAACACGGCACCGCTCCAACATGACCCGACACCAAGACCGATTGCATGCTGACATTCTTGAACCATCCCCAGAAGGTGCAGCCAGGTAAAAAATACATATAAATAGGCTGGTAATATTATGATGTAAGACTTTTGTTACTATGTATTACAGAATCTTTTAATAGTGATTCACAAACAGGGATGGCTGATCATAAAGAGATTACCCCTCTTAAGTTTCAAAATTATGCGTGAAAGGGAACTAGGAAGTATTAAAGTCAGCAGAGAAGTGGCAAAGAACATGTATATTTTATTTTGTTCAATTTAAACTTGTATTGATAGATCACAGAATATTATGTAACTTGTGTATACATATATATATTTATTCATTCATTCATTCATTCATTCATTCATTTGGCAGAAAAGGAAAACAGAAGAGTTTCAAGTGCCAGTTCTGTGAGTTTACAAGTGCAAGAAAGGACCATGTGCTCCGTCATGAGAGAAGGCACACGGGGGACACTCGATATCAGTGTGATATATGTGACAAAGCATTCACTCGGCTAGACAATCTCCGTAATCATCGCAGGACTCACACAGGAGACAAACCATATGCCTGTATGGCATGCGGTAAAAGATTTTCTCAAAGAGAAGCCCTGAAGAAACATGTGCTTACTCACCTGGAGGTCAAAGACAGGACTGTGTACAACTGTAAATTCTGTGATAAAACATTTGAAGACTATACAGCTCTTACTGTACATTCCCGTATTCACCCAAAAGAGAAGAATTTCCTGTGTGGTGTATGTAACACAAGTTTTGCTCACAAGTCTACGTTACTGTGTCACCTGAGGATACATACAGGTGAGAAACCATTCTCCTGTACAGTATGCAGTAAAGTCTACAGGACATCCTCAGACCTGAATAGACACATGCGGTCTCACACGGGAGAAAAACGCTATAGCTGTGGAAAATGCGGCACTCGATACAGCCATAAACACCACCTAAACAGACATATGACCAAGTCACACAAAGATGACACAGAGGATTCAAGTCATGTATAGTGTAGTTTGCATGCAAAGGCACATGACTCTGTTACGTGTGCCATACTCTGTTGGATCCTCTTCAGTGGAGGGGCCGTCAGACCTACTGCCCACATAACTTGAGTTTGTCCCCATCAGGCAACAGTCAAGTGGGTCCTAAAGTTATTGCAAGGACATTACAGTGGTCCCTGCCCTGAAAGACTAGATTTTCTTACACTCAGTACCTTTCATGCTGCATGTACAAACTGTATGGACATATACCAATACAAAAGCTTGATGTAACCCATAAAACATACAGCAGTATATCTAGTGACATGAACATTATCTATTAAACACATTACATTTCAAACAAATACATGAGAATTAAGAGGACATGGTCATAAGTCATGGTGAACTCACAAACAACTGGCAATTGGGTCAATGAGCAAGTCGGTAGTAAGTTCAAAAGACTTTAAAATGATCAACCCATAAAAACAAGCCTAAATACACAAATATATATGATAAAAGGAAAGAAGTAAAACATGAAGGTAAATAAAAGAATATATTAACATACTATGATTCATCACAGATAACACCATGGTACTATATTTGTTACACATTATATACTTGTTACGCATAACCAGGAACAGAACTTCTGTCAAGCCATAACACCTTTAACACTATGTTAACAGGATATTTACTTATTCACAACTAACATGATGAGCATGAACAGATAGTGGAATTGTAGATCAAGTTACAGATGAATACTTGACAATGATCTGTGCATGGATCATTTCCTACCCAATCATATCCCCAACCCCATGTGACGATAAGTTAGGGGTAGGCAAGCAAAGTAGGCAAATGTAATCCACCACTCACACTGGACAACTAATATTACTTAGGAGAAGTAGAAAGAGTGAAATCAAATTTTGGTGGATGCTTTGAACCAAAAGTAAAAACTGACAGAAAGTCCTCACCAGCCTCTTGCTTTTCAGAGCTGGGTGAAGAACCAACCCCAAATTTTGAGGAATTTTGAATTTCTTTCATTTCCACAACAGTAGGAGCCTCTTCTGGCAGACAGATTACTTCTGTCTTGTTATCAGTGTGTGATAGCAAAGAAGAAGAAACCTTGTCGCCCTGTTCACTCGAGCTCTTCATTATGGCATGTTCACAGCTAGCTGCCAACTGATAATGATAATGCCATAAAATAATCCCACCAAAAATAAAGAAAAGAATAAGAACTCCTACCACTATCAGTGTGCCAAAAGATAAGTGACTTCCATGATAATTACAATTAAATGATGACGGGGGTGATAAGGGCGGGGGTATCAAATCAATTTGAGCAACAGGATTTCTTTGATCACAGTGAGGTTGACTTAGAAGAGAGATAACTTGTCTTAAAGGTATCATATCTGTGATGTTAATATCAGTTGCCATAACCTGTAATGCCTTAACGGACACATGTCTAACACATAAGCCCTGTAAGCATTATCCCATTGCCTATTACTGTACAGCTAGCAGACACAGTGACAATGTAAGTTCCTGCTGACACCTGGTGTTGGTTGCTCGGCTGACCCTCACACCTAGTCTCAAAAATCTGTCCCCATGTGACCACTACATATTCACCATAACTAATTTCTGTGACTTGTGTTAGATTGCTGCTTTTACGGATTTGAGCTTGACAGTTCTTGCTAGGTTCCTTGATTCCGGTAATCAAAGTCCTAGCACAATTCCAACGTGGATTTTAAATACTGGCCCGGTTCTACAGACCATAGGTTTCCATCCAATACATCCGACTGGATGAAATAGATCACTATTGGTGGTACACATTCCCACATTGGGTTGATCCATTAATATTTGAATAGTATACTCCCCAGATGGGTGCAGAACTGGCCAAGGAGCTAAGTTGTATCTGTTATAATTTCTTCCATCCACCAAAGGTAATTTAACATGATAAATCAATGTTCCCTTACCCTAAACAGGATACACATGTGACTGTTCGTAATACCATTGAATCGGTTCCACCAGATAAGTGGTGGTAGTAGTAGCCTGTCTTAAAATCTCTTGTAATTGTGATACACTAAGAATGTCTTCTGTTAGTCTCCCCATTTCCAGGGATGCCTTCTGACGTGCATAGCGTTGAAGTAAATGGACATAGGAGACATCTGCTCCAATGTTGTTACTACCCGTTCAAACCAGAATGCCTTCTCCAACTTAAAAACCCTAGCTTAGGTGGAGTTCAGCTCGGTGATTATCATATTTATTTTAGGAATAAGTGAGCCTGAAATATACTGAGATACTTGCTTGATTTGTCGATGCTTCCACACAGTAGCAATACGAGTGTGATTCAAAATGGTAGTGAGTCGGTTGACCTGATGTACTACTTCCAACTGATAATGTCTAGTTCGTGCAATTGTCTGTCTGCATTCTGTGGCGCTATCATCGGTAGCTAATCCAAATAATGCATGTTTAATTTGCGCCACAAAATCAAGTAATCCTCTTTTTCCCCGGCCATTTATAGTTTTGCCACCCAATTTTGTTTTTCTCCCGGATTCATGCTTCGAATGAGGAACCATACCATAGTCCTGAAGGTAAGTTTTCAAAAAGTTAAGTTGGCCTATCCAAGAAGTAGTTTGAGGCAATGTCAAAACCTGTTGTTGATGCGCCAACTGTGCTTGATCAATAACATGATTTATACCCCGTATTAATGATGTATCCAGCAATGGGTTGTCAATTGCAACAAGTACAGTCCATTCTGCAGACTGAACCTGCAGCTCTTCAGCTTTAGTTATTAAGAGACCATCCGGTAACAAATCAATGGTACCAGCACTCAATTGTAAACACAAGAAGATCAGTAGAAAATGGCAGCCAATTCTACCACTTCTAACTTTTGCCGCTTCTGTTCCTCTGGTGATGGAGAACATGTTGCAGCCGGTCTTTTCACTGCGAAAGACGGAGACGGAGGTGGTGGAGGTGGTATATGTGAATTTAAATCCTGACTGCTCAGCCCAGTTCCCCGTGATCATGTGAAATAACGATGCGGGACAGCCCTATATGCTGGCGTTATCTGAGGCCTACTTGACCTATTTTGTGATTGATTTTGAGGAGGCTCTTCAGTAGGTGCCTGAGAGTCATCCTCAACATCACACATAAGCTCCCCTGATAAACTAGGACCATCCTGATTGGGATCATTCATGTCCATGCCCACTTCAGAGTCCGTGTTCTCTGGCCCCGATGCCACTAAGTTAGGCACATTTAGGGGTAAGCGGGCACTTTGACGATTCCTGCGTGGATGTACTCGAAGATCATCCCACACAAGATAAGGGTCCACCAAAAACAACTTGCTACGATTGACCACAAATTCCTTCCCAGGTACCTGATGTTTTACCCAAAAAACGGGGCCATGTGTGCGAATGACTTTATATTGGGGATCCCAACCGGAAGTACATACAATTTTTCATGAGCCTTCATCACTACCGTATCTCCCGGCTGGAGCTCTCCAGCAGTAGCATGCTTTAAGAGGCGTTTCCTATTAAAATGCCGTGAATCTGCTAGATTTTGTTGGGCCACCCATAGGGCATCAGATAAATCACTCAAACGAGTACCCAATTGCTGGTTATCATTGGATCCCTCTCCCAAACATTTTGTAAGAGGTAACTGACCTCTTCTGCCATACATGAGAAAGAAAGGGGTAAACCCAGTCACATCACTAACTGCATTTCTATATGCAAAAAGAGTATTTGATAACTGGTCCTGCCAATCTTTAGCCTGATTATTAACCAGTTTCGTTATCAATTCCTTCATAGTATGGTTGAATCATTCAATTTTGCCATTCGTCTCGGGATGAAAAGGCATGGACACTCGATGATCTCTTCCAAGTCCTGCCAAATAGGTGCTAACACGGTTTCTACATCTGATGAACTTTTACTCTGAATAGGAAAAGCCTTTGCCCATCCTGACAGATGGTCAATGACAGTGACCACATACTGATTTCCATGATCACTTAGCATGAGGGGTCCAATCAGATCCACACCTACCACCGGCATGGAATATGCAGGCACTGGCATTTCACACATAGGAGGGCGTTCAATGTGTTTCTGAGTTGCGACACAGATTGCACACAACTTCTGTCACTTTTGAACATCACCCCTCATACCCGGCCAAATGTAAGCTTCCCTAATTCGGTTCAAGGTCTTCATGGTGGCCATGTGACCAGCCTCCTTATGGCATTTATCAATTACTTGATTACGATATGCCCTAGGTAGAACCAGTCGCGGATACCATGGAAAAGCATTTGTAGGTCGTCTAATAGAATACAGTATCCCATCATGGATCTCATGGTCTGAATCATCCATAGCAGCTTCTTCAAAAAGGGTGACGAACTCTTCCTCTTGAGCCCTACGTACTAGCCTAGCATTTAAGGAGTCTGCTTCCAATGGAATTCTATCAAGCATACCTGCCCCCCCAATAGCATAGGAGTCCACCCACTCTGCAGTGTCAAGTACTGCTACCGATTTTGAAGGGGGCAAACAGGACATCAAATCTGCCCTGACATTCGGAGCGCCCTGCATGTAACTAATTTTAGCTCCAAACTCTTGAGAGTAATACAGCCCATCACTGAATCTTTGTGTTCCTCACTGTCTTAGTGAATAAGGAGCGGAAAGGTTTATGATCACTTAAGACCACAAATTCTGCTCCATAAAGGTATGCACTGCGTTTTTCTATAGAATATACCACAGCATATGCTTCCTTCTCTATTGTTGACCATTTGTGTTGAGTGGCTGATAACTGATGAGACGTATTGTATAACACGTTCCACTCCCATATCATCATTTTGCACAAGGATTCCTCCCACACAAGTGTTGATGCATTAGTGTACAGTTTATACGAATGATCTGTTTTAGGATAAGCCATGACTTCTGAAGACATCAGCAACTGTTTGAGATTATCAAAAGCACTCTGTTGTTCTTCCCCCCCCCCCCCACACAAAAGGTTGGTGTTTGCGAGTTGGTTTAACCAAAGGTTCTGATACTCTGGCATATCCAGGTATTGTTTTTTGAACAGTAATTAGTCATGCCCATGAAAGATTTTACTTGCTTCAAATTTTCAGGAGGTGGCATTTCTGAAATTGCTCTTACTTTCTCAGGGTCACTTATGTGTGTCCTGAGGAGTAACAATATACCCCAAACACTGAATTTCCGTTTTCCCAAAGAAACATTTAGAAGCCTTTAATTTCAAGTTGGCATTTCTCAATAGCTGAAATACGGCCTCCAAATCACTTCGTTGGCATTCTATAGATTCAGAAGCTATCACCAGGTCATCTATGAAAACCCATACACACCTACCTAGCAACTCTGAAAGAGCCATTTCCATAGTTCTTTGGAATATTGCTGGCATATTAGCAAGACCAAAGGACCCACAGCTATAGTTGAATAAACCCCTGTGGCATATGAAAGCAGTCTTGTCCTGATCCTCTTCCGCAACCACCAGCTGGTTATAAGCTGCTTTAAAATCACAGACAGAATATACAGTTTTCCCTCCCAATTGATCAAAGATATCCTGAATGAGGGGAAGGGTACACCTATCTGTAATGGTTATGTCATTCAAAGCTCTATAATCAACACAAAAAACGTGTAGTGCCATCTTTTTTAGGAACCAGACACACAGGAGAAGCGCATGGTGAATTACTGGAATATATGACCCCATCCTCCAGCATCTGATCAATGCATTCATCTATTACCTTTTTTTTTGATAGATGAGTATGGTAAGGACGTTGCCGAATTGGTGGATGGTCTCCAGTGTTAATACTGACTTCTGTTAAAGTACACTAACCAAATGGAACTCCTTCTTCATAAAATACATCTTGGTTATCTTGAACAACTGACGAATACTGTAAAGGAACTTGGCTGGTACTCAACACTTTTCCCCCAACAACCTCATCTAAGTTAGGTGTGGTAGCCCCATATTTACCAAATGCATGCATGGCCAGTGGCCTACCCTTCCATGACAATGTTTGAGTGTCATAATCCACCTTTGCTTTGCCAATAGACAAAGCATCTTTACCCAGAATACATTCATGTGAAATGTTTTTACATACAATTACTGGTAATGTACCAAGAATCTTAAAGTTTATTTCAGTCTTTCCCAATACTGTGATTGGTTTGCCTGACACATTATATATAGCAGGTCATGCCTTTA
>OZ026625.1:50770283-50793283 GCA_964020975.1 Hermodice carunculata
AGAACCTAGCCCTACCACTATCTTTGCATATATGTTTAAATACTCTGGAGTCCAGGTGAGTGACACAGGCTCCAGTATCAATCAAACAACATATATCAACTTGACCTGATTTGACTGATAGACCCAGTCTGGATCCTGCACTTTCCACTCCTGCACCTTCTAGTTTCCCTGGGCATGCTAACCTCCCTGGGCATGTTGACCTCCCTGAGCATGCTGACCTCCCTGGGTACCATTGTGTATGTGCTGTGTTGGTCTCTTCTGCTGTAATGGAGGAAGTAGAGGACACCCGCGACGGTAGTGGTCCCCACCACAATGGTATCACTGGACGCCACCCCTCTGTTGTGATGACCCCTGTGGACTCCAGGAGTTAGGTCGTTGCCCTGACCCTTAGAATTGTGGTCCATTTCCCTCACGTTGTGACAACTCCACCTTGGTCAATCTGGCCAACATCTTCTCTTGCCCCTTGGCAAGTTTCTGAAAGGCTATTGACACATCATTGTCAGTGGCGGTAGACTGCACCAATGAGGTGTCCATCGGCTCATCCCTTTCTGTTTTTTTGTAGCCCCATGTACCTCTCAATGCCGGCTTCAATGGGCTCAGTAATCTCTAGAGCCCCTGACAACGTCTGGGTTTTTAGTTCCAAGCTAATCTTCTTGGCTAATTCGGCGGAGCATAGACCTATCATGTACTGGAGAAGCACGATTCTCTCCGCATCTGGGGAATTAATGTATATATATATATATATATATATATATATATATATATATATATATATATATATATATATATATATATATGCATATGTACATGTACATGTATATATATGTATATATAAAACTGAGCTGAGTGCCAACCAATCAGTGTTGACAGGCCAAAAGATGATGATGTTGATATGTAATTCACTGATGAGCCATTTTGTTAGAGTATTTTTTTGAGAATGGCATTCATGAATGTGAGGATTGTGTTTCATGTTGCTATCATTCTGTCACCAAGTGTCATTATAAATTTGAATTTCTGTTTGCTGTTCAATTGGTCAGAGTGATCATCCATTGAAGACACATCAGCATATAAATCATTGCATAAACTACTTGACGTAATGTCCAACCCATTTCAGGGTTCAAAAATTCAAAGCTAAATATCGCTGCAGCAGTCATGATTAACATAATAAATATATGTATATGCATAACCACAAGTGACTTGAGAATGCACTGTCACTGGCAGATAGGGCTACACAGTGACAACTGTTGTATAAACAAATAATGGTGATATTGGTCTGCATCACGCTTTTGCAATATTTGTGGAAAAACTACTTGATGAAGAAAGTTTATTCTTGAAGCACTGTGATCTGTACATATTGAACTGTCAGAATGATTCAGCAATTTTTTTTGAAATGTGTCTTCTCTTGTGAGAGATGGTCAAAGTTGCCAGTTGGCCTGATGTTGGTTAAAAAAACCCAGACTCTGTATTTTTGTGAAATAGTAATGTTTTTGTGGATCAGAATTTTAAAAAACATTGCTGATATGTTTTTGCAGCTAAGAATTTAATTTAAAGAAAAAGAGCAATACAAACTCCAGCAGTATCGCTGCAAAGTTGAGCTTGTTGCCACCATCATCATTCCAAGAAATCCACCTTCAAAGGGCAGGGTAGACCTTTGTACATCAACAAACAGTCATAGAATTAGTTTGGAGCAGCTGAACCTGACTGTGTTTTTTTAGTGATCGAGAGTTCTTTGTGTGCTCGTTTACACTGCAAACTGTCAAAAGTTTGCACAGTATGGATGACTGGCAAATATGATGTCCAAAGTGAATTTTGACAGATGGGTGCCCTCCGCCCATAGAAACCCAACTTGTGACAATATGATTTCTTTGGTGTGATATAATGGGGATAGACTTCACCTTGTCTCATGGCCCTGACCTTGCTAACAGATGCATATGAGCAGCTGAACAAGTGTCAACCTATATGTTGGAGGAAAGTTGACATCTTGGTTTACATCTATGCTCGTTTTACCCTTTTTTTTCTTAAAGAAAGCATTTTACTGACACAAAACTTCAAACTACTGTGTAAGTTTACATTGAACCAAAGGCCTACTCACATTTATTATCCTACTATGAATATTCAGATATCGTAATTTTGTGTTAAGTTACTAATCACTTGCATAGAAGTCTCCAACACTTGGCTGGCAGATACAGTTTATTCATTTTGTATAGGGTCTTCCCCTCATGGGATATCGATGTTATCACCAATTATTTTCCTCTTGCTGATTTTCCTGTTTTTTTATTTTAGGCATGATAATGGATAGTTCCTTGATTGTAACAATCAGTAGTATCTGTCCCTGCAGGGACATGCGACTTGTTGCATTGAGGAAGAGAAACTTACTGGTCAATTTTGTGATTTCACTCTCAGATTGTGCCTGTTGGCTAGGTCTGATTTTGGCACTTTGCATTCAAACTATGGTCTTATTTTTTCATTATTTCACTACTTTAAACACTTCATGCATTAGTTTCATCACTGTAGCCCTTCGAATTAAGTTGCAAACAAGAAGAGTGTAATCCACTGACGCATTATCGCAACTGGGTCCAAACAGAACAGATGGCAAAAGGCACAGCCCATGAAAAACTATTCAATACCTAACAATATTGTCTCGCTGCTTTAAATAATTTCGAAACAATGTGTAGAAAACATTAATCAAAATATGTGCGTATCTTTGCAGTGTCCAAACAAGCAGCACCACAGATCTACTGATTTCATACACTGATTTCATTGCTGACGTTCCATTGTGTTGCTTTTTCTCTTATGATCTTTAAAACAGTAGAAATTATTTTAATGCAATTAGTGGACAGTGGGGACTTGTCAAGTTGCTGTCTGACTATAAAGGCACCCAAAGACTTCTTACCTTCACTATGATTATCTCAGTTTGACACCCATAGACCTGTCTGTGTGGCGGTCCTTGGATGTAATTTATATTTTAGTACACTCTAATTGCCACACCAGTGGCAATCATATGGAAACACTGGAATCCACTCCTGGAAATGTGTCTTCACACATTCCAAAGCCCCTATTCAGGGCCTCAACTGTAATATTGTTACGGTAACCATTCAAATTCAAAGTTTGAATGTGCTGAGCTCAGTGGGATCACGTTAGGTTTTGAACCAATGAAAACCCAGCAGATTAAAAATACTTTTGAATCAAATCCCGTTATGGAAACCAACCCTTTCTGACATCCGCTTAGAATCCGCACCGAAGCTATCACAATACATATGCATATGAAGCAACCGAACTGTTACCCTGCAGTGTGTGTGTGTATGTGTGTGTGTGTGTGTGTGTGTGTGTGTATATATATATATATTTATATATATATATATATATATATATATATATATATATATATATATATATATATATATATATATATATATGGGCAACTCACAGTGTTCCCAACAGTTCCTGATGAGTTGCAGGTTGCAGCAAAACTAGTCGGACATTATATTCATTAGCCACAGTGGCCACTTGCCCTGTTATAGTCATAATTTGGTGGGGGGTTGCGTAGCAACCCATAGCTTTTATTTTATTATGCCCCCCTTCGAAGAAGGTGGGGCATATAGCGTTGTCGGTCGGTCGGTCGGTAGACTGTGGTTTCCGCACAATAACTCAAGAAGTTTTTGAGCTAGGACTTTGATACTGTGTAGGTGTATTATTCTAGTCAAAAGCTAGGCGAAGTTCGAAGATGGGTGACCTTGACCTAATTTCCAAGGTCATAGTGGTACCTGAGCTAACTTTGGTTTCCGCACAATAACTGAAGAGGTTTTTAAGGTAGGACTTTTGTAGTACACAGGATTATAGTCCATATTGGGGGCTAGGAGAAGTTCGAAGATGGATGACCGTGACCTCATTTTAAAGGTCACAGAGCCACTTTACTGAATATGGTTTCATGCTTTCTGCATGATAACTTATACCTTGGAGTTAGAACTTTTATATTGCACAGCTTTATGGTTCTCTGTAAGGGCTAGATTGATTCTGAAGATGGGTGACCTTGACCCAGTTTTCAGGGTCACAGAGAGATTGTAGAATTCCTGTGGTTTACGCACAATAACTCAAGAAGTTTTTGAGGTAGGACTTTGATACTGTGTAGGTGTATTATTCTAGTCAAAAGCTAGGCGAAGTTCGAAGATGGGTGACCTTGACCTAATTTCCAAGGTCACAGAGGTACCTGAGCTAACTTTGGTTTCCACACAATAACTGAAGAGGTTTTTAAGCTAGGATTTGTATATTGCACAGGATTATAGTCCATATTAGGGGCTAGGCGAAGTTCGAAGATGGATGACCTTGACCTCATTTTAAAGGTCACAGAGCCACTTTACTGAATATGGTATCATGTTTTTTGCATGATAACTTATACCTTGGAGCTAGAACTTTTATATTGCACAGCCTTATGGTTCTCTGTAAGGGCTAGATTGATGTTGAATATGGGTGACCTTGACCCAGTTTTCAGGGTCACAGAGAGATTGTAGAATTCCTGTGGTTTCCGCACAATAACTCAAGAAGTTTTTGAGCTAGGACTTTGATACTGTACAGGTGTATCATTCTAATCAAAAGCTAGGCAAAGTTTGAAGATGGGTGACCTTGACCTAATTTTCAAGGTCACAGTGTGCCTGAGTTAACTTTGGTTTCTGCACAATAACTGAAGAGGTTTTTAAGCTAGGACTTTTATATTGCACAGGATTATAGTCCATATTTAGGTCTAGGTCAAGTTTGAAGATGGGTGACCTTGACCTAATTTCAAAGGTCACAGAGCCATTTGGTTGAATACTGTTTCTGCAAGATAACTTGCATTTTAGAGGTAGCACTTTTATATTGCACAGCTTTGTGGTTGCCTACAAGGGCTAGTTTGAGTTTGTAGATGGGTGACCTTGACCCAGTTTTGAGGGTCACACACAGACAGTAACTTCCTTTTTTGTTTTTGGCACAATTACTGAAGAAGGTCAAGTGAAAATGAGTGACCGTGCCATAATTTCCAAGGTCATAAAGCCACTTTGCTGAATATGGTTTCTAAATGATGACTAATTTTTCAGCTATAACTTTTATATTGCCCAGGTTTTTAGTCGTTTTTTAAGGGCTAGGTTAAAGTATAAAGATATGTGACATTGATGTATGATCAACCTTCACTAATTTTGTAAGGTCACGAGTGCCCCTTCTACCACTATCAATAGGGTAGCGAGGGCAAGGCTAGCGAGGGCAAGGGTAATGAGGGAGGGGGGCATCTATGTTTTACAAACATATCTTGTTTTATTTCATTTTCTTTTATTTTTTCTCTATCATCAGACTCCTGTCATCTTAGTTACTTCTTTGTAAGTTTGCTCTTATTCAGCGCCATGCTTTGAAATATGTGCTGTTCATATCAAAACCACCGCTGTAACATGTCTGTGTGTCATAGGCTCAGATGACCATTACCATGACTACAAAATAAGGGGCCACTTGCTAAGTGGTGCCATGTGACCTTTTGATTGGAAGCAGACGGTGTCGCAATACAGGTTCTGTGTGTAAACAAACACACTCTGGTCTGTACTTCGGAAAAGGTGGTCATATATTTTCTGATCTTTTTCTGCTTTATAACCGAGTTAACACTTTCAAATTTTGGCCAAGTGTACACAGCATGTACATCTTTTCAAAATTAAAAAAAAAAAATGTCTGAAAAATAGCCAAAATGGGTTGGACATTTCCTTAAGCAAGAACACACTTTTATAAAATGAAATTCATGTTCAGTATCACAAGAGTTATATATTTGGCAAAGTCTCAAATCCACCTGAGATTTGGGTCTTCTGTCTGTACGTGCTTCTATTTGCAGCATATAGGCATTGAGACAACTTGTTTTGAGGTATTGGAACTTAATGATCTCTAAGGGTAGTGCCGAGACTCCAGGTCTCTGAATTAAGCGTAGTATCTCCTGCTTTGGTGATCAAGGAAATTTGCTGGATTTATTTTTTTGGCAGGTCTGGTATATTGTTGTCAATATAAAATGAATGGAGCCCCCTGCTTTTCGACACCAGTTTTAAACCTTTCTGTATTTATTTATTATTTGAATGCTGTTTTCCTAGTTGTGATGGGCAGCATGAGAACATAAGGGTCACATGTACGTTACATGAGTGACTACATAATTCATGTAAAATATGCTCATGAAAACAATCTATGGCACCCACAGGATGGTTACTGCATGTTTGAAGATTGTACAAGTCTTACCCCATAGTACTGCATAGGGTGTAGAAAAAAATTTTGTTGGATCCTTTTGTATTAACATATAATGGTAAATAATCGGAAAGTCATTTTACCTGTTGTGGGCCACTTGGTGACTGTGTGTATTAAAATACAATGTACACCACTCAGACTTTTCGTGATAAGCACATGCCTCTTTAATTTTATTATTTATCAGAGGTGTGAGGGTCCTGCAGGAAATTAAATATTGTATATAAAAGGCACACTTCTTGTTGTGAGTTTTAGAGGGATGTCCCCAGAGGGGAGGAAGCACATTGTTTAATATTTATATTTACATGTACATTAATTTTCACTATATTTTCACTATAAGTGCCTCTGAAAAAGATGCATTATCTTAATATCTCATTGGTGAAAGGGATTTTGTTGAATTAAGTGCTAGACATACACTTTTGACATAACAAAACATCCAATGCTATAGGAGAGTGCTGTCTGCTGGACCTGTTATGTCATGTCTTCATCACGTTTGGTGCTGTATTTGATATGTTGTTTGTGATGTCATCGTGCAATGCTGAAACTAAACTGAATGTAAATATTAATGATGACAGCGGTGTCTTCCACTGGTTTAAGATGGAAGTCAGCAAATCTGAGTTTAAGTGGGTCTGTAATACCACAGTGGCAGATAAAGATTGACAAACGAAACAAATTCATAACATGTAACCGCTGCCATAAAAACATTCTTAATAAACTTTACACCAGTCCTGACTATTCTGGGAAGACTATACGATCATATGTGCTATGATTTATTTTACCCTTGCACAGGTAAGATTTAAGGTTGCTGCATTGAGACCCCTTTTTTTGGTTTTCAAAACACAATATCAAGATACTTTTAGAATTTGGGACTTATTGAGTCTTCATACATGCAGATCCCGGTCAAGGTGTGTTTATGAAGGTATATGTAATATGCAGACCCTCACAAGGTACATATTAAAACTGTCATTAGCAGTGACTGAATTTGACTCCTTGCATTCTTTTTGCACCAGTCAACATTATTAAAATAGATAGATAGATAGATAGATAGATAGATAGATAGATAGATAGATAGATAGATAGATAGATAGATAGATAGATAAAATAAATAAATAAATAAATAAATAAATAAATAAGTAAATTAAAATAAATAAATAAATAAATAAATAAATAAATAATAAAATAAATAAATAAATAAATTTAATAAATACATGTAAATAGCTAATAGGTCACTGACTTTAAAGCTGTTGCAAAAATATGTTAATAGACCTGGCTTGGTCACAGAGTTTACGGAAGCCAAAGTAAATCTAATGAGAAACTTAATTTGTTATGAAGCCCATTGAAAATAGGAATAAAATAATGTAAACATGTTGCACATGAGAGCAAAGAATTTATAATCAAATGAAATGCAATGTTCTTGCATTTTGGCCTCAATACTGCAGTCTGCCATCTTGGTCAAATATAAATCCCATAATGCAGCAGAAATGACATAGTGTCCTCAATGGCAAGTTGTCAATATTACAATTGACTGCAAACATTGCAATGTGTAAAATTGTGTTTTGATTGTATGTGGTCTTGTTCATTTAGTGTTACAGTATAAGTTATGCATATTAATTTCCTGCCACACACCGTGGGGTTCACGCGGGTCAATCACAGAGGACACACAGGCATATTGCTGTTAGAGGCAAGGCTTGATACTCCTTTCTCACAAAATTAATGTTTTCTAGAGAAATTTAAGTTTACACATGCCAAAGCCATATTAATTGTTTCCTAAATTGGATATTTTTCCATCTGCCTGTAGTAAGTATTCTTTATTTCCAAATTTATTTGTAATATCCCACTTGCTCGCACATGCAGCAGCCCATACTTGACCAGGCAAGACTATGGTTACTAAGACAACCAGGTATGCAGTTTTGGTAAGAAATTTATATGCATGCCTCAAATTATATATTATTATTTTAAATACAAGTCACAGAGGTTCATTTGTCAATATTTTAAAACCAGCCTTGAAAGGTTGATATGTCATCACTACTGCATTTATATTACAGCAAAGATTTTCAGCCGCCAGGGCACAACATATGCGACACTTAGAACAACTGTAACTTTGGCTCTGCTGATCTGAGTGGTCTGCAGTATATCTTAGAGGTTGAGCAATCTATTGGGGGGGGGGGGGCTGCTCGAATGAACAGGGGTCAGACTGCACTTAGCATTTCCAGTGGAGTGAAATAAAACCCTGAAAAACATGAACACATTGTGTTAAAAATGAAATAGAAGAATAAGAAACCTTAATTGGAAAACGAAAAAAAAAAAAAAAAAGAAAAGAAAAAGAATAAATCCTAACTGTAGCAGGCCTATCATATTGGGTTTCCTTAATATAGTCTTTCTTGCTGCTGCTATACATAATATGTTCGTGAAGGTAAACACAATATTTCACATTGCAGTTCGAACACAGTAGAGAGGTATGTCTGGCCCACAGTGACAAAACTATATGCATACAGGAATGTATGCACTTCAAAACCTGTCCTTCTATTTTAGATTCTGTTACATAAGTATTGCGCCTTGGATGACAAATGAACTGATTTGGGACAACCAAGGCTAGTGTGTGCTGACAGTTGTTTGCTTTTTATGACATTGGGTTTTTTTTGTAGTGTTAAATATTTTTACAATTGAATTCATTGCAAACGTTCCATCAATAACATAGCTACTGTCTTCTGTACTCCACCCTTTCCCTCTTCAAGCAGAAAAAAAGGTGGTGGTCAAAGGTCATCTGCTTCAATATTTGTAACTGATTTTAACACTGATAAAAGCAATTTGGATTAGATTTGTAGGTGAGGCGTACAAAACAGCAAGCCTCAGGTGAACAACAGCTTTCCTTTGCTTGGGTTGGGCACTTAGCACCCAGCCTACCAAGCCACAGAAAGCTGTTGACTTGGGTTTTAATTCAGGGAGAAAGGGTGAACATGAACATGAAGTATTCAACATACACATATATTCCATGCAGTAAGAGCTGTTCAACTGGGTCAAATTGAAAATTATATTGTCAAAATGCTGTTGATTTATATTTTAAAACATCCACAAAATATGTACATTTATTGGTGGTTGATTTGAAATGAATATTTGGAAAAAAGCCTGTGTAGCTTTTTCAGCAGACTGCATCCTTAAAAAGTCTTGTTAAAACGTGAAATTTTTAGTAATTTCGGTATTAGTGAGCATACTTACCTCTTGACCACCACTACCAAGACCTCTATGTCTGGGTCAAATGCCCAAGAAATCGAGTTGAGTTCATTCTTGATTCCAAAATTTGCTGGTCCTGTGGTGCCATCTCTCGATTCCCATGGATTTGGTGGTGACTCCCAGCGTGCATGCACCCCTCCCGGACCACGAAGAGTCCCTGTAGATGGTAAGGTGGGCCTGAAAGGGAGCCATCGTCTGCCCCGACATCATGACATCTCCCAAATGGTCCAACGTCGAAAGCGCTGATGATCCTTGGGGAGAACCAGCACTGGGGCATTGCAGCCCTGGTCCCCCAACCATCTGCCCTACAGCGAGTGCTGCAAGGGGCGATGGTGAAGGCGACTGAGTGGGACATGGGAGTCCATCGAGGACAGAGAGTTAGAAAGGCTCTGAGCAGGGACTGAAGTCTCTCCCACCTGTCTTTGAGGGGCCACAGATGTAGGCAACCAGGTCAAACTGGATGTTGATAAAGACAAAGGTCTGCTCTGGCCGAAGACTGGACCTGCTTCAGTTCACGATCAGGCCTAAGCATTGGCAAAGTTCCAGAATGGTCTGTGTGAGATGCTGCCAATCCAGGCGCTGAAGCCCCTGTATAAGCCAATCATCTAGGTACAAATGAATGTGAACAGCGGACTGGTGGAGGCAAGCAGCAACTGTCTGTGAACACCAGTGGTGCCGTGGCAAAGCCAAATGGAAGCACCCTGAAGTGGCAAGCCTGATTGGAGAATGCAAATCGCAAATACTTCCATGAAGTCTCCCCGATTGGCACATGGAAGAACACATCCTTGAGATCCAGGGATGTCGTCCTTGCCATGGGCCACAGGGCTGCTGCCACTGACTGGGGGGTTTCCATCTTTAAAGATGGGACTACCAAGAAGATGTTCAGCATCGATAGGTATATCACTGGGTGCCATGCTCCATCCTGCTTGGGGACAAGTAGGAATAAGTTGTAGAAGCCAGGAAAATTGTGATTCTCCACTGGCTCTATGGTGCCCTTGCTCCGAAGCTTCTGGACTGCCTCTAGGAACGCCAATGCTTTGGGTTTTGCTGTGGGCATCATGAACCACCTGGGTTTGTGGCTTAGCAGAGACCTGTCTTTGCTGAAAGGCAGGAAATGGCTGTGTCGCAGGATGTTTAGGATGAACCAATCATCTGTGATGGACTCCCATTGTGCGCAAAAGGCAGAGAGGCAGCTGCCGACTGGGTGCAATGCGGAGTCTGAAGGCATGGCAGACGGGGATCCTGAGAGTTAAAGTTTCAACATGCCAGAATCTGGAGCCCTGAGGCTTGCCTGACTTCTTGGCTTTGCTGAAGCACTTCTCGGATTGCAGCCTGCTCTTCCTAGCGCGTTATGTCACCTAATGTGTATGGGCCTAAGGACGAGTAAGCCCGGTCTGAATGCCATGCTTTGGGGCTGAGGAGGCCAAGGTGAAAAGTGACGGAAAAGAGTTGGTAAATGCCTTGGGGCAGGTCTGATTGGTGGAGCAGGCCTGAAAGTCCTGCACCTGGCAAACAACTTCTGCCATCTCTCCTCCAAACAAAGTTCCCAAGAAGAGAAGCCCCATCTGGAACTGGAAATATTGGGTTAGGGAACTTCTGACCCTGAAAGTAGGCATCCCTCCAGAACAAAGGAAGATTAGCCTCCAATGTGCAGGCGGGTTGCATCTGCAATCAACTGCTGGTGACAACGAAGCTGCACAAAGTGACACCTGGTCCAGCCAATCTTGCACAGCCTCTGTGATATGCACGGAGCCCTTGAGTCATCCAGGAGGGACCTCAAGGCAGCCAACAAGACATTGGATTATGATGCCGTAAAGATGGATTCGCTGGCATCCTCTTCCAGTCCCTTGAGGGCCTCAGCGGACATAGTGATAGACTTCAGCTGCCCAGCATCAAATTCCTCCCAATCCAAATCCACGGACTGTGGATGGCAAGGGAAGATCTGCTCTGGCACAGAATACCATTGCCCCTGTACTTCTGGCTGTGGGAGGAGTCACCCTTGCCGCAGGTACCTAGACATCAGCAGCTCTATGGGAACGCATGTGCCATGAGTCTTGGCTGTGAGCTGGTTGTAAAACTCGGCTACACAGGGTAAGAAAGGGATAGGGGTCTTGTAAAGTGTATCCTCCAGGTGCAAGCCCCGATAATGCAACTGCCCGACGCTTCTCCTTCTCTGGTGAGACCACAGTTTGGTCACCCACCAGGCTCTGAATGAGAGCTTTGACATGGTCAAAGCCCTGTGGGGGAGCCGGAGTGGTACGTGTCCATGGGTGCAGATGGCTGTTCCGTGTGCCCCACAGTTGCCATCAAGCTTGGCTGCTGCGTGAGGGTCAATGCCTTGACCTTGGCCTGGATCTGCTGACAGATGTGTCAGAGACCAGAAGATCATCCTCTTCCTTGGTGTTGAGGTCCGAAGACTCACGACTCGCAAATGAAGTGATAAGGCCCAAAGCCTCATCGAACAATGCATTGTTTGAATGCTATGGGGCGGCCACTTGTGACAGCAAGGGGTCTGCCACCATGCCAGGAACAGGGATAGCAATGACTTCGCTGGGAGTCATTGCAGCCTCAAGTGCTGGCTCTGTCTGCTAAGCCCCCGTGGGGCTGGAGAAGGGGCTTCTGGCAGGCCAGCATCAGGGAACACAGTGTCTGCAGGCTGAGAAGCCTGATGACCAGAGGGTGCCTGCTGGGTCTCCGGACGGGTCAGCTCAGGGGCCACAGCTGCTGCTGACTGAGAAATCTTCAGGCAGGAGGGGTCCTGAAGGAGTTTTGGAAACTCCTTAGCCTTGGGGCCAAGAGAGAGCTGACTCAAGGCAGAAACAGAAGGCTGCTGTGCTGTCAAGAGCCTGCTCACACTCAGTGGCAGTGAAGGTCAAGTGGAAGAAGACAAAGTCTCTGACAGCAAATACTGTTCCTCACAGAGCTCGATTTCCACTTGCCTCTCCAGAGAGGGGGGCAGAGCACCTGGCTCAAAAGTGGGAATCAGTGGAAGCTCCAGCTGCTCAAAAAAATTCCAGGGCAGAGTCACTGGGGGTACAGGAGGCAAAGCAGGCACTGCAGCTGGAGGCAATGAAGGTGGCACTTGGGTCACCGAAGGGGCCATTACCACAGGAGTCGAACACCAACTAATGGCAGTAGGCACAGTGGTGCAATTTCTGCTCTGAGTGCACAGACCTGGAGGCCTGAGATCTCAAAAGCTTCAATCTGTACTTTACTGACTCCTTCAAAGGGGACTACAAAGAAGCAGCCTGAGAGGGGGTGATTTAGTGCATGCAACATATCAGCTTGCAATTGAGTACTCGGAGCCATAGACTCCAAGGCAAGGGCAACCCTTGGGACAGTGACCAGAGACACACTGGTTGTCTTGGGGTGAGTTGGGCACTCATAACCTCCCGAAGGAGATCTTTTGCTGCCCTGCTTGCGACTATTGCCTCTTCTGCTTACTCCCCCAGGGATTTCTGGCATAGAGACAGCAGCGACTTGAGTCTGCAAGTGAGCCACATGGCTTCATCTTCATTTGTTTTGTGGTGTTGTTGGCAAAGACTCAACAGAGTCAGATTCTAAAGCTCGACATTTGGTAGCTACGACCTGCCATGTTTGCCATGCTCTATCACTCTTTCTCAATGCCTGCTATTTGTCTTCTCTATAATCTTCACAGTATTTTCACATTTGTTCTCAAGTACTAATGTGATCCAGCTGGAGGTGACAAGCATAGCAATACTGATGATTGTCCCAGGCTGCCATTAAGTGATTCCATCAGTCCAGCTTCTGCCCTCTATCCCACAAGGGTGTGGGTGAAGTGGTCACTTGATCAACACCAATGGCTTTCCTTGGCTTACTTTTGGTACATTTTGCAAAAAGCACTTGCTGTCTTAACACCATGTCGGCAACCTGCCAGCCCAGGGTCAGTTCTCCGCCTTCCATATGGAATGTGCATGCACACAGCAACCAGCTAGTGTTACAGGGATAAGGCATCAGGGAAATTCAACCTTCAAATGATTGAGCATATATTGTGCTTCATGAATCAGATCCACGATAATCACATTCTTTTTTGGAGGTTTCAGGGACTTCCCTTTTGGGACTCTAAATCTAATGCATAATGTCCTGGCACTCCAAGCTGTACTAGTTAATCATTCATTCCTATGACGGGGGTCACACATCATCTGATAGTCCAAAGTTTGTGGACTCTGACAATAAAAATGTTTGGTATGGCAAGCAAAACCTGCAAATATTCACAGATTTTTTGCATACTGGTTTTAATTCTCTGCATATAGTTTTTACCCCTCAGCCAAACCTTAGCCAAAGGGTACGTATTGTCTTCATATCTTTGTCTGTCCATTCATCTGCACCTCTTGTCATTGCATTAACTTCAGAATGCAAAGAGCTACTTTAATCATATTTGATTCTTTCAAAGTCATAGGCCAACTTTGTCAGTTTATGACATATTCTTTCTGATTGAGGAAATTTTGTGTTTGGAACCCTCTGGTGGCTAGCCTGGATGGAATCACATATATGAGCAACCTTGACCCTGTTTCAAGGTTACACGGTCAACTTTGTTCATTGCAGCAGTGTCTGACTTGAGAATTAATGGAACAGGCTTCTCAAGTGGACTTAATTGATGTACGTGTTCCTCTTATGGAATGTTTTGGATGATAAGTGCTTCACATGAGTGACATTGACCTCATTTGAAGGTCACAAAGGGCAACCTTGTCAAAGCATGTTCAGCAGGTCTGCTATATACTTGTATATGTATCTACATATCTGGTATAGGGAGCTATGTGCATCAGACTGCACATAGAAGTGTGTCATCTTCACAAGACCAAGTCCTATGGTTTTAACGTCTTTTCCCTTGAATTTGGACTGAGTGAACAGCTTTCCTTGGCATGGGTTGGGGACCAAGTGCCCAATCCATGTCACGGAATGCCTGGGGCTTCTGATGTTCCTAGACCTCATCTACAATTCTCAGTCAAACTGTTTTCATTACTGCTGAAATGAGTTGAAAACACTGAAGTAGATGACATGTGACCACCAGCCAGTTTAAGCTGGTTTTAGGTGGAAAGGGGTAATTATGCCCTGGAAGTTTATGCACAAAACTACCAGCCAGAAATTCAAAATTTACTCTACAGAGAATTAAAAAATCTGTGCAGAAGAATTCAAAACTTTCTGCACAGAATAAGGAAACTACACAGAGTTTCATGCAAAACTCCCTTCAGAGAAGTAAAACTTTCTTCAGAGAATTATAAACTAGATCTTTGCAAGGAATTAAAAACTCTGCGAGAGTTTATGAATATTTGCAGGTTTGGCTTCCCATAATTTGGTATCTGATCACTCATATTGGAGGACTTGATTCACACACCATGGGCCTTTTCACATCTAACAAGGCTAACATAAGCCTTGGCCCACAGTCACTTAAGGGCTCAGGTATGGTCATCAACCTGCAAGGAGTGTGCAGTCAGGCCAGACTAATTGCTGCAGTTGTATTAAGATCCCACCTGGAACTATTCACATCAGGTTGGGAGTCCGGATCACACATCCCCTCCATCTTTTGACAAATGACCCACAGATAAGCTTAATGGTGTGCATTGAAAATGCTGCTACTTACTTCATGTATCCAGATAGATAGTAATATTGCCATTAATTAATAGGCCAAACAGTTTAAGAACAAATTCGGTTTATAACCTAGATGTGATCAATATTTGATAGGGAGGATCTCCTGTCCCAAGGGTTACACATAGAAATATGGTTCTTGAGTGCCACCATACACAAGGCTATTAATAAATCCCACATGTCACATACCTGCAGCAGTTGGCATTATAGCTTAATTCAGCCATACTGTCCAGTAGACTGGGAGCAAATGTCAGGGTTTCCACCAGAGGGTAAAAAAAATGGTAAAATAGCATACCCTAAAAAAAAATTTATGGGTACTTTTGCTTACCCTTAGACTTCAGCAGAAAAGAACAATTTTAGCATATATTACCCAGAAATACCCCATAAAGTCTTTATCATTAGAATTTTTTCTTGAGAATATGAATATTTGAGTATCCTAAAATTTCACTCTGGCTGAAACCCTGAATGTGATTTATGTCATAAGTGACATCATAATACTGTTACGTAGCAGATACAGATGGCAACATTGTCCTGCCTTTTACAAAGCAGATGTATATGATGCAGCTTCTGTTTAGAGTTTGATCAGAGACCAACTCCCTGCAAATAGTAACAATAAACATTTATATTTACTGTGGGGTTAAACAGTACTCACTAACCTTTGATGCGTGCAGGTAAGGACAAAACTGGTCAGGCATTTTGGCACATCATGTGCATGCCTCAACACTTGCCCCATTTGCAATGACACCTCATATTAAGCCTCATTGTTGGCTCTGTATATTGTCCAGAAATTGCAGGTCTGTGGCTTTGTAACATTTTTGTTTGTGTTTTTCAGTCTCAAAATTGGGTCCTCTTCAAGGAAGATTGGGATGTTTTATCAAATGTTTGGATCTTTCACACATTCTTTTGCTTCAGTTTATTATAGAAAATCTTTTGCTTCGTTTCATCAGCAGACATTGTTCAAGTGCAAGCTTTGCACATTGTTTTGTTCAGTGGTGAGTCGTCTGTAGACTCAATGTAGCATGTAATGAGTGCCTCTTTTTGTGCAACAGTTAAGGCTAATAACAAGGTAGCAAACTCCAGGCCTCTCATGGGTTGGCATGGCAATAACATAGTTATCCCACAACTTACACTTGTATCTTAATGGGTCATATTTGTCTTTCTTGGCATGGGCGGGGGGGGGGGGGGAGGGGGCATGGAAAGTGATCCTTGTATGCATAAGTGTTTGTCCAGTTTCATGGTGTCTGCACAGGTGCAATCTTCAAGTAGTGTACGTGCATGTTCAGAGCATGGAACTGGGGCTGATCAATGATTTTCAAAGAGGGGGCTCGAATCAAATATGTATTTAATGGAATTGCGAGGTCAGGCAGGGGGAAGGGGGGCAGAACTTTGTACAACATGAAAAGGAAAATGGCACTCTCTGGTGCATTCTAATGGTTGTTTTGAACCCCCTGCCCCCCCCCCCCCCCAGGTTTGCCACAGTGGAGCTAATAAAAATCAGATCCTGGATAGCCTTGTGTGCCAACATATACTTTCACCACATTTACTTCATTATCTGTAATAATTATCTGCCCAGAAAGTTTCGTGGGCCTACTTAATATGAAGTACTGGTGATAGAAACAGCTTTTAGACATTTCGTGACAGAGGTGTTTCTGCTTCATGTTATCCTATAATATTGCTGACATATTTTGACATTTCCCAACAAAGCTGGTTTGCCAAGTTATGTATTTACCACTGCCTGGGTAAAATTCTTGGATGGATTAGCATGTGTATGTTAAGATGTCAGAAACCATAATCTGTCTACATCGTGTATCAACATCTGTATTTTCATTGGAATCTAATTTCCCATTCATGATGGTCAGTGTTCCATTTAGCTGGAGAAGGGAATCGAGGACATGTTTGATATCTTGTCTTCATAGGAAAAGTGCTATGTCCCTCTTCAGTAGGTTGTAAAATTGTGTTGAATTACTTAGAAATTGACTTGTAGTCTATATTGTCAGACATCTTTTGCATTGTGGCAGCTGTCACTATGGTTAACCCTTTCCCCTTGAATTAGAGTTTAAGTCTGAATCAACAGCTTCTTTGACTTGGGTTAGGCTTTAAACACGCATGTCACTCAAAGGAAAGCTGTCGACTTGAGGCATGTTATGTTTCTTGGTCTCCTCAACAAGTCTCATTTTTCACATTGCTGTTGACATTAGTGAGAAACATTGAAGCTATGTCCGGACATTGGACCACCTGTCAGGTTTGGTCAGTTCAAGTGAAAATGATAAAAGTGCCAACAGTATCATGGATTTTCCTGAATTCTACCTGGATCAATCTTTCTACTTGTAGTGGTGTGAAGGCTTGCATTTGACGTGTTGCTTCCTCAGTATTTTGTTGGGTAAGGTAGTTGTCAGGATTTTTGGAATTGTATAATGGTAACTTCATCATGTGGCTGTTCAGGAGAACTGACTGAGAAGGCATAGGGTTCTAGGAAACTTGTCTTGCAGTATTGCAGTTGCAGTTGCTGTTACAGTTGCATTCTATGGGCGACTGCCTCCCTCAAGTAAGGAGTGAAATTTATTTTTTCACATTTATGTTGACAACTGAATGTTGAAGTTTTGGTAATTCTTGAATCTCTACCTTTAGCTGTTTTTAATTTTGCTCGCATTGTTGGGTTGGAATTTAAGACAGTGGGTTATGTTTTTCTGTACCATTTGATAAATACTTCATTGGCTCTGTTTAGCTGTGGACTGTGTACTCCGAATCAAGGAGGTAGAACATTTTTAATGTTTTAGATTCGTAAATATCACGAAAACGATGTAGACCTACCTTTTTTGTTTTACCGTCATCTAAGCTGACTGACAAGTCAGCAGAACCAAAAAGTGGTAGTCCTATCACATATCGTTTTATGTTTGGCCCAAGTGATAAATTTTGTGTTTTGGGTGGTTAGACCTATATGTTTTGGAGAAAAAAAAGTTTGTAGTTAATGAATAATATTTCAAAGGTTGAGAGGACTGATTCAAACTCCCAGTTGCCCTTTGTATGTAACTGCCCGTCTCCAGTCAGGAGCAAAATTTATTTATTGATATTGGTATTGAAAGATGAATGTTGATGTTCTGGTTATTGTAATCTCTGCCTTTTGCTGTATTTAACTAACTCTCATTGTTGGGTGAAAATGTGTGAATATGGGTTATGTTTTTCTGAACTTTTTGGTTTTCACAAGCTAAAAGTCACATCAAAGCATAATGATCTCTTCTAAAAAAATCTATTCAGAGAGAAGGTGGTAATAATGTGCATTGGAGAGATCTTATAGTTCATGACTTACATTTTCTCTCAGGTTCTATATAATGTGTCACAGCCACAAAACTGTAGCCCTCAAACCATAATTGTTTCTGTGACAGCACAGCACCTGAATCAAAATTGCATGTTCTTCTTTCAGTATCCAGTGTAAGCTCTACCTGTCACTTTGGAGGTAGGCCATAAAGTCATATCTTGTGGGTATTTGCTTCTTTTTTTGTCAAATGATGGTCTCATACTGCTATTGTATTTAAAAGAATTTAATGGTCAATTGCAAAGATAAGATAAAACTAAGCTAGTTGCCCAAGACAAATTATTCTATACCTGTCCCTGTTTTTTAAGCGGATTTACAAATTGGTAGAAAACAGTACTTTTTTCAGGATAAGTACATGTATAGGGATGCAAGTGGCAACCCCTGAATATTTACCTTTCTCTATAACTAGTGACCAGATTGTCTTCAACCTTTGTGAAGATGTACAGTGGGTGGTTTTCTACCATGCATATACTTAATGCTTCAGTAATCTTCCATTTTCGACTGGTTTTAGGGGTAAACTGAAAGGGCATTTCCAAACCTGCTTAGCCAATTGCTTCGAAACTATATAGGAACACTTTTGAACCCTTTCAGTGCTGCATTTGAACTGAGTCAACAGCTTTTCTCCGTGTGCATTGGGCGCATTGCGCACACTGCTACTTGAATGAAAGGTCTTTTTTACGAGGAATACAAATGTGGGGTCCTAATAATTCAGGCTTGTCTGACTCAAGTAGATCGACTTTAGATGTGATTGGCACTAAAAGGAGTAAATCCAAAGACCTTAATTTGGTGCTGCAATTTTTAAATTTGTAATTTTGTACATGAACAAAACTGCTGACTGAATTCTGTTCAAATTAGCACGAATGTAGCTTCGAAGACAGTACACAGAGTGGCGCTGCTGTTATGTACTGTTTTTATACGATATTCCAAAAGTATGTAATAACTAACATGTCAACATGATAGACGTTGGGAATAGGAGTGTAAGTGCATGGATAAGTAGTCTGTTCCAGCACAGCTGGCCAGATCTTCTTCAGTAAACTTTAGGTGTACCGTGGGTGAATCTGCTGTATGTATAGCGGGTCATGCGTCGGATTGTTGTTTGTTTTTTAATGCACTTTGCTCAGCAGATGGTGTTGCGTTTTGTTCGCCTGGTCAAGCGTTTTGAAGAAATGAATGTGCACTCGCTGGTATACGTACCTTTATCCTATGCATGATAACATGTACTGTAATAACTAATGGGAAGAGTGTTTTCCCATCTGTAATACCTTCCTGTATGTGAGTTCTGGAAATAAAATACATTATAAGTTGGCAGTATATTTTGCATGCCAGGACACTGTTAGGTTTACTAATCCAACAACCAATTTGAACCATTTTGTGTCTTTGGGATTACTTAAATGGGTCTTCAAGGAAGTGGCCTATGATTAAAATGGGTCTCTACGTAAACACAATGAAACTGGCATCAAAGGAGTGCCCATGCAACTCTTGTATATGATCCCAAGTGACTCAGTATCTGAAAAGGTTTTGAAAAGTTGAATTTACTCTTTTTTGGGGGATCTTGTAACCGAAGTATCGTTTTTATAATATTCAGGTGCCAGGTGCTAATCCGGGGGGGGGGGGGGGATACGCTTCTCGGGTCTCTGGACCTCGGCCGGGGCACTACCCTTCATTCCTGGGGAGCCTTGGGAGCCTCCCCCCCCCACACGGCCTGAGCCTGTTTCAACACCCCCCCCCCCCCAACAAATCCCAGACCCGTCTTTGGTGTTTTACTTCACTTTAGCTATGTTTGGATATTCTGAATCATGTTAAAAATGCCGGACTCTCAGTGATGCTGGTTTTCTATCACAAGAGAATCGTACATTTCAACGAATGTACTTTATTGCTCATAGCGATCCGTTAAGGAGACTCTATTTAGCAACTTCACTGGTATAAACCTTATCCGAATCATGGGTTACGAAGAATTGAACAATTCATTTGACTCTGTCTCTAAAATATACTTATGGCCATTGTTTAACTTAGCAGCATCTAAATTTTTTTCACAACAATCAAATTTTAAAGAAATAAAGTCTGAAATTATAAGTGTTTCAAAGTTTGATTTACTCGAAAAGTATTTCCGTACTAAAAAGCTAAAAGTTTTTTTTATGTTTGCATAAACAATATTATGATAAATGTAAATTGCAATAAAAGTCACAAGTTCAGATGATTTCCCCCAGTGTATTATATCTTGGCTTAAAATTGACATGAAAATTGATTAGCTTAATTTGACTATAGGCACTTTGATCCATACCATGTAAGTGATGTGCAATGCAAGACATGTAGTTTTCTAATCATTTTGTTTTATTACTATTCAACGCTTGCAATATAACTGTGCCAGATAGGAAATTGTTTGTATAGTAGTCGGTACATTCCATTAGTTTTCGGAACCAGGTTTGATCCCTTACCTAAAAGGCAATACCTCCACCAGACGGCATCTTCCACGAGGAAGCAAAGGCGCTGTATATCCAGTGCTCATTGCATCACATCATGCCGGGGCTCAAATAAAGTTACAATGCTTGCTATCGGTGTATTCATAGTGACAAGTTACCAAAATGGCTCAAATACACAACCTCACCTTGTCGAAAATCTCGAGGTTTGCCAATATGAAATGACACGTGTCTTCCAAGTCATATGATCTCAATGGTATTGACATTCACAGGCGCACGTTATGTTCAGTCAGTGAAACATTCGTGCTAAGAAGCGCGGGGGGTGGGGTGGGGGTGGGTAGAGAGGGTGAACCTGGAACATCTGTACTTGTAATAAGGTCACAAAGGATCTTGGCTACAATTAAATGTTGTGTATTCGTCTGTGCAGTCAATCATTCGTTCTAATAAATTGGGGAAGGGGGGGGGGCGGGCGTGTGAACCTAGAACCACTACGTCGTCAGGCTGAGCTCGTACACCGAAAAGTCTGAAACGAGGCTCACCAGCTATGCGAACTTTCAGCCTATCAGACGGCAGCTAGGATATCAGTCTGTCTCCAGTCAAAATTATGACTGCCAAAAAAACAGTGAAGGATACGAAAAGCACTGGTGGAATCAATTTTGGTCAGGTTTCACAATTTGTGGAAATGGACATAGGATAAAAACGTGAGAAGATCAAAGAACACGGTCTGATTAACAATTGAGAACAATGGTCATACGGCAAATGCTACTTGATTCAGGATGGGATGGATACCCCTTTAAATTTGGCGCTGGAATATCTGACCTTTTAGCCGAAATGG
The DNA here is from genome assembly GCA_964020975.1 of Hermodice carunculata. Classification (NCBI taxonomy): domain Eukaryota; kingdom Metazoa; phylum Annelida; class Polychaeta; order Eunicida; family Amphinomidae; genus Hermodice; species Hermodice carunculata. Next base: position 50,791,924 of record OZ026625.1, read on the forward strand.
TCTTTGTGGGACATTTGCGACAATTATAGGCATGTTGCCATGGATTTGTGTGAATCTCAATGGATAATCAATGCGATATACCTGTAAAAAAGTTTTGGGATAAACTGGAGAGTTTCAGCTTGTTGGTATGTAAAGAAATGGAGAAATCATGTCAAAAACGTGAAGTTGGATGGTGGTCCAGATGTGAGCCTCGTTTCAAGCCTTTCTGTGTAGGAGGATCCTGTCAACGTGGTGATTCTAGGTCCACCAGCGTCCTCCTCATCTTATTAGCACGACTGAGTGACTGTACAGACGAAGGCACAATACTTTATTGCAGATAAGGCCGTATATGGGATATTGCATGTGCTGATGTTCTAGGTTCACCCTCTCTACCGCCTCTTATCAGCACTAATACGTACTGACTGAACATTACGAGCATCTGTTGTCACAATTGACCTTAGAAGAATCGGACAGTGACGTTTGAGCTTAGAAGAAAGTGTTTATACTGGTACCAATTAATGAAACATTTTACTCATAGGCATATCGTTCGAAATTATTCAACAAGTTTTCCGTCAATCAGATTTGAATTCAATATAAACAGTGAACGGCGCACTTGTTTGCGCCCGTAAGAAAGCTCCTGAAAGGTCAAATGCTTGCACTATCACTGATGTCAGCGATTAATTTGCTGTGTGTAATTTATAATTTGTGCATGTCTATGTAAATTCAGTTACTCATAAATCGATTCTATTCGATACATTTGATGTCAATGCCTGGTTATATATATATACTCCCCTCTACAAGGGATATTCCATATTTTTGAAACCAAGCCTTTGTTACCAGCATACTTTCGTTTTCTTCATCATGATCAAATATAGTCCGAAGGTAATCCTGTGCTTCCTTCCGTCTCATGACCATTTTTTCAAACGAGTTAAATGAATATTTTTTATGCTTCAGTTACCATAGATACCGCATTTTTACACCCCACATGTATTGCTTGCTATACAACCTCCAGGGGAGCCACTGTGGTTCTGTCCACTCTGGAGAAAATTACATGACAGTTTCTGATAAATATACCCCTACAATTTGAATGTATTTGTGCCCGATTACCTTCTAGTTTTTGCATATCCTGGGCATGCATACATTGAACTGTCGTATGGCCCGTGGTATTTTTTTTCGTACAGTCTGTATGGAATACATCCTATTATTGATGCTTATAAAGCTCTTAATCAAAAAGCAAATATGGCAGGTATAACAGGAGCATCTCTGTTATGTAGCGATACGCTTTTGCTGTCGGTGATTATGACCCCACCTTGCTTGGCAACAAATCCAACCTATACAGACATTGGCAGTCCTGAAAAATCTCACTGAAGCCTTCACAAGT
>OZ026625.1:50793483-50841483 GCA_964020975.1 Hermodice carunculata
ATATTTTCACAGAAAATCCCAGTTTTATTTTAATGATAATATAGTGATATGAATATTTTGCGAATAAGATCGCTGGTACCAAAATTATGTGACTTTAAACAATGGAACATGCGAGGGATAATAAATATATCCAAAAATGAAACAGTGATGACAACCTTTCACAGCATTTACAATATACATGTTGACCTTTAGATTAAAAAAATCAAATTTATGGCAAGCCGTTTTGACAATGATTTTGATGGACATACATGGATATTATTCTTGATATCAATTAATTATTCTTGATATCAATAAATCATTCTTGATATCAAAATTATTTACGGATGTCCAAAGTAATAACTATCAAAAATTCATTTGGCGATATCAGTAAACATATTTGACGGATCAAGTGAGAGCGCGCGAACCGGAAGTGTAAGCCAAGCAACCTGTCACCAGAAACCTCTCCCACCTATCAGCTGTTCAATTGATATCTATAAATCAAATTTATTTATATAAAAAATCCACATTTTGATCCGTGATCATGCGTTGAATCTATCTTATTGTCTGGGCTATCCCCTCTATGGTCTAGGGCAGAAACAGGAGTATCATCCAGATCAGCCATGTTTCATCGGCGTTCATGGCCACTAACACTGAATTACAGGAACAGTTCATTATCACAGACGCTCATTTCCTTAATTTTTGATACAAGAATTTATTTGTTGATGTCTAAAATTGATTTCTTGATATCCAAAAGGCATACAGGAATACTATTTTTGGGTGTCAAAATGATTTTTTAGATATCAATAATTGATCTTTGAATATCACAAATTGATTTTTGGATATCTAAAATTGAATATTTGATATCAAAAATTTAATCTCGTTTATCACGAATTCACCAAATCATGTCCAAATTTGAGATATCCATAAATGAATTTTTGATATCAAAATAAATTTTGGATGATATGGGAAATCGTTTATGATATACAAAATTGTGGGTTTTTTTTGATATCCAAAAATGAATTTCGGATATTAAATTTAATTTTTGATATCAAGAATTCCCCAAATCATGCCAAAATTTAAGATATTAATTAACTGATTCTCTACATCGAAAAAAGAATTTTGTCTATCCAAAAATGATTTTTTGATATCTGAAATTTCACTTTGGATGTCCAAAATTAATTTTCTGATATCAAAAATATATTTAGATATCTGAAATAGCGATTTAATGTTAAAACGGCTTGTCATATTGTTTTGTTTTCTTTAGCTTTAACAGAAATAAAAAATATAGACATTACTCTAATAATCAAAATATAGTAGTCCCGCTTCATTACTGGATAATTGTATTCATATTTAATCAAAAAAACATCTGCACTAATGCTTTCTGTTTTTTGTGCGATGTTGGGGTCCAATTATTAATGAGGTTTTTTTTTAATGAAGTTATGTCTTGTGCATAGCTTACTCCGGTTCTAACGTGCCTGTCAGTGTCCACTTACGTTAGGAAAAATTCTTTGAAGATCACATGCTTAGGTACAGTTTTGTATGAAATGCAGGGGAGTTTCTCTTTAATATTTCAGTTAATTGGTCAAAATTCCAACGGAAATTCCCAGTTTTGAAGGTAGGAAAATCGAACGATACCATCAAAACTGAAATGCAACATTGCCATAATGGTTACATGCGCTGCTATACATACATACATACATACATACATACATACATACATACATACACGCATACACACATATCCATCCATCCATCCATCCATAGTATTCAACTCTTGCCATCTTCGACGTATTTAATGCCATTGGGACATTTTTTGCTTGGAAAATGTGCATAATCAATTCGACGTTATAGCGGAAAAAAGACGAGGTACGGCGATACCGTATTAATTTTCCCTAGAAAACCAGATTGGAAACGGTTTGTATGGTGGGTACGAACGTTGGGTATGTCCACTTTGTGGGCATATTGCTGCTTGCTAAATGATATAGAAACAACAAAACGAGATTTAAAAAAAAAAAAACAAAACAAAAACGCTTGCTACCTTGTCATTTGACCTTTAATCTTTACCGACTATTTCATATGCAACCCGCACAGGTGATTGGGTACGTGCTTTGTGCTTTCTACGAGGCATAATCTCTTCATGCATTTTCACTAGTCAAAATTTGCTGCCACAGTCACTTAGAATCCAAACATGATATCTATTTCTTACTTCTTCAATCTAGGATATCTATTTGTGATCTAACGGTAACGTCCGACCAGCGTTTTGCCATATTGACCGATACTGCTTCCCCAAAAGTTTTAAATGTGAAAAGACTGATATCTGCTTAGCTTTTACCATGCCAGTTTTTTTTCGTCAGCGAATTAGGGCAAGAATAGAACAGTCACTCCATCTGTTGTAACCTTGATGGTTATGCTTTCGCTTTTACAATTTAATAGATGGCACGCATTTTATTAGATATATCTTAAAGTAATTAACATGCATGCATGTGTGTGTGAAATAGTCCCTAGGGTGCCACACGTGTGATGGGGACGCGGCCAAAGGTGACCAGCTGGCAACAAGACTGCTTTTTTCTCACATACCAAAAGCATATTACCCATATGTCTGATATGATACTGATTTCAGTCTCAACCACCCTTGTATTGTTGCACAGCCAATAAAATTGCTCCCTGTCCATATGAGACAGCTTTGCAAAGCTTGGCTTATGTAATGGAGGTGGTTAATCATGTTTGCTATGGACTACTTTTTTTTTTTAGTAAAACTGCAGTAGTCACGTTACTACTATGGGATATGTTTTGTGACCACGGAACAGCAGGGTCTCGAACTAGCCCCCTTGGGCACCAGTCACTTTGCCGAAAATGTGAAACGCACATACCAACTGCTCCTAATCTTTATTCCCCAAAAGAATAGTTCAATGGAGGCAGGTGTGCGTGAATGCCATGATTGACACGACCGGTCATTCGAGAAACCCGTTTGCAGTTTCGGCGCGATTTTGAAAGTGGGTCTCCCAAAGTGGGGTCATAGGTGAGTCTTTTGTCGCTTCAGAACATATTTTGGTGATTAAATATGCCAAAAATAGGCATGTGAGAAAAAAAAATGTTGTATGGCTCGCATGTGGGACCGTGTTGGGACACTCGTTGGGTCATTTTCGTTTTTCGCGAGGTTAGAACGAACAAAATTCGAAAAATGCCCCAACTAGTGTCCCAACAACACGGTCCCAAATATTTCGCCATACATGATTCTCCTTTAGGTGTCAATACCACGGGACAACCAGCAGAATAGTTGTCCTCGTATTCTGGTAGATACGAACCCATTCTCACACCTGTTTTCTTTTGGAGTAGCAGGAAAAACTACACCACAGGCGGGTAGAAAAGCAATGCCAGCAGAGTATCTATAACCGTGTTGGATACACATCTTATTGACTGAACATCACCCTATGCAGTCAAAGGACATTCCACTTACCAGTTGAATGGTTTAACTTTTTTCCTGTAAAAATAACAAATAAATAAAAAGTAACAATTTTTCATCAGCCGCAGTCTGTGATAATCCTTACAGAGCCACAGAGCCCACTCAGTTCACGTTATATGCTGTTGCCTCATGGACACTCTCGCGAACCTGCCGTCTTACAGACTTTGTTTTCTTATAAGCATTGTGCAATGAAGCGTAGCTTCATTTCTTCTGGATTTGAGTTGCAAATCAAATGTTAGGTATACACAGAATATACAAAAATTTAAAACTGATAAAATGTCTGTTTGTTTCTTCTGAATGTAGACCATTCTAAGTGGAGACATTTTGTGCCTTGTTTGAATTCTGAGGCACGTTCTTGTTTTGTCCAATGAACATTGGTTTGACTCTTGATACAGGGAACATTGCGTCTCAAATGGTTTCGTGCACGAGCTGACAATGCAACTTCATATGCCTGATTTGAAGTAAATGAGAAAAATGTAGTTACATTTCATATAAAGATTCTCAAAGTTAGCAACATTCGGAATTCATACTTCTATTTTCAAGTGGAATGCAAATGATAATTTATATGATTTACAAATTAAAATATGTGCAAGTGATGAATGTTTACCCTAAAAAGACTGCTTGACAAACAGTTCAACTTCATAACAAACTTTAACTTGCTATTGGACACTCTAGTGTCCACCATATGCTGACTAGAACTCGCAGTATGTACATCAACTTGGTATAACCTGATAAATGAGAAAATGTTCTTCAGAATGGTAACAACCAATTACTAGTAAATGCTAACCAATAGGGAACTGTTTAGCTTAACCATTAACACCGCGGTTTATCCACACAGCGTCACCTGTAACTTTTTTTTACGAAATACCTTGTAACAGATTCAATGTCACGTGACTTTCAAATTCTGAAACTAGTCGAGTGTTTTGACCAACAATTTAATGTCCTTATCCACTGAAATCCAGTCATTGTTTAGAGCATTAACTTATTAAAATCGTATGGTGGATAAGTAAAATACAATAAAATGGACGCAACTCATTACGCTTAGTCCAAGCAATCTTAACTGGAGCCCCACTAGCAGCTGATGGTGAAATACAAGCTGTGGCGTTACTGTTTTTCCCAAGTTTGATTCGTCTTTGGTATGATCACGACTGAATAAATACTTTTATTATATATTTTTCGTTCATTTCTCATCACCACAAGTCGAAATCAATTTTTTGCAAACATCAATCCCACCCCCTTCAAACTCACTCTGGTTCCTTGAATCCTGGGATTTAGTAATAAACTTCATTGTATCTGCGTATAGCTTACATTTAAAAGTGCGTATGCATATTACATCTGAGCATTCATCTCATCTGGTGTTTTATAAACCCCCCTAAGATAAAACAACAACAACGACAACAACTACCAGAGACCAGAGGGTGCTTTAAGAGCCAGGGCACTACGGGACATGGTCGATCCTTCTTCATTGAATTTTCGGCAATGACATGCAGTCTGGAGCAGACCAGCGTAAGGTTTCTCATGCGGACTAAGGAGAGCAGGGACCTAAAGGGTAAAGAATCACGTGTTTGTGACTGATTTTGCTTAAACGTTATTGATATTGTCCTTGATGTTATTTACCTCTTCAGTACCTATTAAATTTGGGGAACAAATATATTCCAATGTTAAAATAAATAATTTTATTAAAACCAAAGAGATCAAAAAGATATATCGTGATATGTTTCGGATTAAAAGAAAAGGTACGTACCTAGAAATCCTTATTCATTTACGCTTGGACTCGAAAATCAATGTAGATCGAATCACAAAACGTGCTTAAATTCATTTTTACTTGAAAATGAATAGCTATGAATAGTTTTGCTGTTGTTGTTTGAATGAGCAAATGACTGTAACATGTAATACTATATAAAATGGGACCAGCCTTCAAATTTGATACCACATATACGACCCCTTCTTGGCGTGGATAATAATAATAATAATAATAATAATAATAATAATAATAATAATAATAATAATAATAATAATAATAATAATAATAATAATAATAATAATAATAATAATAATAATAATGATAACCAGCCCTCTGAACTACCGATAGTCCGCTTTGCTGAACACATACCGGGGTTTGGGCACAGACACATATTAATCTATTCATACCACGAATATTGACATGGAATAATAATAATAATGATAATAATGATGATGATGATAATAATAATAATAATAATAATAATAATAATAATAATAATAATAATAATAATAATAATAATAATAATAATAATAATAATAATAATAATAACCGGCCCTCTCAACTACCGATAGTCCACTTTGCTGGACACATACCGGGGTTTGGGCACAGACACATATTAATCTATTCATACCACGAATATTGATATGGCATGCTAAATATGTTACATGCTGTTTTATGAGATCAATGTGCCACATATAAAACAGCTATATACATCTTTCTGTACATAAACCTGAATAAAATGTATCTAAACCAGGAATGGTCACAGTGTTGTTATCCTCATAGTTGACATAAATGGCTGCCTAGTTACATTTGCATTTTGTGGTATTCCCTAATTACAAGTTTTTTTTTTTTATATCGTAAATGATAAAGAACAGAAATGCAGGCAGCACGAACCTGCCCAAATACACCAACACGCATGCTTGTACGTATAGTCTTCATGCTGGAAAACCACCACATTAATCAATATATATCGTCTCGGAAACACCAAATTACACTGTAGCAGTGCTTGTTTCTGGTCCCTGCTGGCACCTCGTGGCCAATTGGAAGACCCCAAGGAACCCAGTCCCCAGATGGCTTCACTTGCAACAGATCTTCGTACAAGTGGCGCCACCTTTAGTCTGACATCCTATTTTCAAAACTACGTTTGGATATTACCAACTCTGTGTGTTGAGGTAATGGCATTAAAGGCCTAAAGTTTCCAATAATCCACTGAGATACGCGATATTCTGTGTGTATAGGTATTATACACATGTGGGTAGGTATGTATACACATGTCGGCAAATAAAGCCAAACGTCTGTGTTAACAAACGTGACAATGTGGACTTCCTCGTATTGATTGTTCTTGTATGGAACGTATATCCGTCGAAACTCAATGCTTTGTACTGTAAGATTTAACTAGTTGTATACTAGCGTTCACTAGTCGCAATCGAAGTTTTGGAAATATTTAGTATACATGGTATATGCTACTTCCAAACTAGGCCTAAAAATATCCATCACATCGATGCCGGACGTGTTCTAATATGGTTTAAAGACACATATGAAATCCATATACTGAAATCCATATACTGAAATCCATATATTTCATGTGTGTCATACGTCCACATGGAAAATTGTATGTCATTTACTGCTGCTTTAGACATAAACCGCATTTCTCCTTGTCTAGTTTCTTTGTGGTTATACTGCTACATTTCTCCCGTGCAACACACTCACTGATTTGTATTCAGGACTCATTCCGTAAACTGATATGAAATAATTTTGCATCGTATATACGTAGTATCGGATATTTTCTACCTGGCTTCAGTTGGGTAGAATATCCAAGGATATATGAATATTCCACTTTCTTCGTTGGTCCTACAAGTAGCTATATGTATATTGATATAGTTCCTTCATAGTTGAGCTCATTTAGTTTCAGGTTAAACTGTCCTCTCAGCAAGCCTGAGTATCATCGTAATTTATTTCCGATGGCAACAGTTTTTGAGTTCCGCCGCATATACTATGGCTCCTGCGTCGCCTCTCTTCTAATTTTTCTTCGAGGCTAAATCCCATCAAATCCTTTCTAGAAATTATACCGACGACTCTATTGGCTCCGTCTACGACAGACAGGTGACGTAATCCAAGCGTACGGAAGACTATGTATGTCCGATGCAAAGAGAAATCTTCATCTATATGTGGATGTGACTTATTGATGTAATCATCCTGAAAGCAAAAAGGTTGTACCTGTAGTCAAAGGTGAAGCCATGACAGTCATAATTACTTGAACATCAAGTGATAAGACATTGTTAATGTATCTATTTGGTATCTCATGCCGTATGATCATTTAACGGTAGCATTAGCACAAAAGGAGCATATATAGTGCATTTTGTGCATATGAAATCTCTTGATTATCTGGACTTCCTCCAGCATAAATAAGGTTCTCAAAGACACTATTTCACGATATACTCAACGCCATAGAGGGATGGCACAATATTATCAATGATTCATATGCAGGTAAGGGAAAATACATATACACCAGGCGGGATTATTCCAGCACACATCCCTTACGTTGCAGGCTGTTTGAGACATCAGTTTCTACAATATTGAAAGACTTCCATACCTTCAAATATGAGACTTACAGTTCAGGATAAAATAGAATGAGATGAGATATCTTTATTTGTGACTCAGAAAGTACACAGCAAAATTACAACAAATATATAAGTGCCTGTTTGCAGAAAAAATACATCACGACACTAAATAGAAACCATAGCTGAGTGGAGTAAAGCTCTATGTCACTTGTCGTGCGTACAAAAGTCAATAATTTTAAACAAGTGACCAGCAATATTCTGTTTAAAATGACTTTCGTCAGTTCTGACCCTTTCCCAAAACCCATCAATTTTCCAGCACGTCAATTCACCATAGCTTGGGATACTAACGGTAACAAATACAATACCAGCACCACACAAATGAAGTAACTAAAAATAATCTAAATAATTATTCCAAACAATTTTACTTTTCGTTTGCCTATTATTGACGTTTGTCCAGAGCTGACTGCGATGTGAACTCTACAGATACGATTTCAATAGCTTAAATTTGCTATGATTACATTACGTACCCAGCTTTCTGACCGAAAATTCCAAATTTTAGCTCTACAGTACGTACATCTCATTTGCCTCTAGGCCTCATCATCATCATCATCATCATCATCATCATCATCATCATCATCATCATCATCATCATCATCATCATCATCATCATCATCATCATCATCATCATCATCATCATCATGTTAATATTATCGAGTTTTCACTTATTGACTTTAAAAGTTCTTGGGACACAAAATTATGACAAATTATGGTGTCTTTAAGGCACCAAAGCATACTTGTGTCTTCACTATGCTTACTTCAGTATGCAATCAGATGGTATAGTTTTTTTGGCAGTTCATCTTTACATTATCATTTAAATGAACAATATTCAATAATAATCTGGTAAAAGTTAAGTCATTTTACTTAGCCTCTGACATAAAAAATGAGCTATAAATGTGCCAGCCTTCATTTTTCTTTTCTCTCGTCTGCGATTTTACCAGTTACATTTTCCTCACTGGAATTCAAACAATGGGTTAAAAAGACTCATACATACCAGATCGACATAGATTTGTCGATATTGTGGGTACTCGTAGTATTTTTCTAAAACTTCTAACACTCGCCGAGGGTTATTAATTCTGTCCGCTGAAACCTGCAATTATATTGTAAGCCATGTGTTATTATTTGAAACCGTATTATCTGACAAGCATGATTGATGGCGCAAGTGAATAGACATCCTGCAAACATATCAATCTTAAAATTGAACTATAGGTCAGGGTCATTACCAGACAACCCATTCAGTGTAAGTAGGGTATGTATCATCGCCTCATAACCCAGCCGGTCATAGGGTGTGTTAACATGGAATGAAAACGTCTATGCTAACAACTCGGCTGGCCACGGGGTGTTAAGGTGCCAGTACCATCGCTATGGAAACAACCCAGCTGGCCACTGGGTGCTCATGATTCCGTGACCATCGCTATGGTGACAACTCAGCTAGCCGCGTACAGGGTGTTCATGATGCCGTGGCCATGGCTATGGTGACAACCCAGCTAGCCACACGGTGCTTATGATGCCGTGGCCATCGCTATGGTGACAGCCAAGCTGGCCACAGAGTGTTTTTGATGCCACGATCATGGTTTTGCTGACAAACCAGCTGCCCGTATGGTGTTGATAGTGATACCATGACTGTGACTAAACCGACCTTTATTATGGCTTTATTTTAATTTGCGTACCAACGCAAGCAGCCAACCCTCTACGAAATTCTCTTCAACTAAGAGAAACTAAATGTGAGACTGATCGTTACTGTAAGTCGTTTCTGCTTTCTACTATTTGCGTAAGGAATGATCTACCCGATGAGGTCAAAACGGTTCCAACACTTTCAATCTTCAATGCAAAATTAACCAAGCTACAAGAACTAATCTTCCGTTATGAAATCCAAAAATATTTTTGCGTTTGGTGATCGTTTTGAAAACGTTATTCATTCGCAGCAGCGCTTTGCTCTTTCAAAACTCACTTCTCATTTAGATCCCCTCTATTTGATGTTAATATTTTACCCTTTGCAGTTTGTTCATGTAACTGCTCAAACTAAGATAGAAGTCATTCCCTGTTGTATTGTCCTCTTTCTGAACTGGCTAGACTTCAACTTCTGATAGGCCTATCTGTTACAAATGTGCTTGTTCCTGTTAAGATGCATCCAAATCTGTTATTAAACCTTGCCGGTAATACACTCTTAGAAATCAAGTTATATGGAGGTGCGGACCATGCAGATATATCAAACGTTGATAAATTTGCTGCAGTATAGTTGTAGAGGAGCGCACTGAGTCAAGCTAGTGGACCCGAGGGGACCAGTAGTTTGGCCCTGTGCATGACTCTCCACGTCATATAAGCCTATGTTTTAGTGTATATACTTATTCTTCCCAGTCTGCTTTGATCAATGGAACTAAATCTGTTTCCCGCTCCCGATTTCGCATGCCATAGCCGTGTTCATCTGCTAGCTTCGTTTTTGATATATGAACGCCACCTCCTCTCTTAGTCTGGATCCCGCAGTATCAAATAGCATGGTTCCCGTACAAATCAATAGCCAATAGCAGCAGATCCACAAGTTTTTTTTTTTAACTGATCTCGTGAGCCACTGCTATTGCCAAAGAGGTACTCATTTATACATGGTGCCTGTGGAGTGTGGAAGGTACCTTTGAGTGGTATATTTGGTGTTTACTTGTACCACATTGGAACCAATATGTACTTCTGTAGGATTTGAACCAGCACTGTGTTCTGTGTACCACACCAAGAGGGAACTGTACCTTTGTGGGATTTGGACCAGACTATTTGGCACCTACCATGGGACTTGGAACTGTGGGACAGTACCTGTGGAGAATCTCTCACCAGGGATTGAGATGTACCTGCAGTCTGATAATTATTGGAGTATCAGCATAGCTAAGTGTATAATTTCATTACCTACGCTGTACTCATTTTTGAATTTCTAATATATTGTTATTGTTAAATTATCTCATGGTTGTCATTCTTTGTTGAGTTCCACAAAAATCTAGAATATTCTGAAGGCGGGCATCGTAACACTGGTTAGCTATTTGGGAAATCCAGTTTTGAAATCTATATGTTTACAATACAAAACTGACAACCAAGTTAGTCATATGGAGCAACTGATTTACGAATTTTGTTTTGATTGATAACTCAAATAAATTATTGGTAGAGCGAGACCGGCTCTTGGCCACTCCATTTAGGAGACTTTCGTGTATCTTACCACCATAACGTGATTCCCCAAATAAATTTATTTTGACTTTAACCTGTATAATATGACACTCTGTCTAACCCGACCGCGCTTCAATTGTATTGCATCATCCAATTTCATGCTGAGCGAGCCCAATTTTAACAAGGTCAATAGTGCAAGGAGAATCCCTCAAAATAGTATGGAAGCCACCAAGGGAAGGCGTTCTCCTTTGAAGACAAATTTGAGTCATAAAAGACTTCCTTGAGAATTGATTTTAGTGATCACATTACAGGGGCGGATCCAGAAATTTTACAGGTGCTGAAAATCTGTGCAGAGTGAGCAGGTTTCGAGAGCCGACAGGGCACAAAGCTTTACTAGAGGGATGGGGGGGGGGCATACCCCCCCGAAATTTTTTAAAGTTCAGCATGTAAAATGGTGAAATCTGACACATTTTGGGGACAAAATAATGCAATTTTGAACAGACAAATAATTGTACGAAAACACTAAGACAACAGGTTGAAAATATTACTTACTGATACATGGCATTATCAAGATACCTCATTTTTCTTCATTATATAATCATACTTACTCACTTGTTCTGAATGGTCCCAGGAATGCCTCCTGATATTCAATTCACACAACACTAGAAATTAATTGTCATCAAGAAACGACAAATATCATCCAAGTTTAATGTTTGAAGATAAAAGTATTGGAAATGTTCAGGAACATAAGCATCTCGGACTTATGTTGAAGCCTGATCTTCTCATATTGTTCTTGATGTTTTTTTAAATGTTTGTTGCTCTGATAGGTATTTTGTCCCTTTTGACAGATCGCTGTACTTTTGTAACAGCGCAGTCAATAAACATGCATTCATATCAACTCTGAAAACACAGACACAAGGACAATGGGAACGGTCTGCATCCTTCGCAGTTTACAGTATAACTTAGACAGACTTATGTATTTTTGTACTTTTCCTTCATATGACCAATTCAGGAGACAAGTCGAGAATTGGGAGACTTGACAGGTCTGGGACTCGCCGTTGGATTAAAACCAGACTTAGGCTACTACTTTACTGGCAATTATATTTTTCATGTACATTAATTAGTGATGTTTACAGAGTTACAAAGAAAATATGTTTTTGTTTGTTTGTTTGTGTGTGTGTGTGTGTGTGTGTGTGTGTGTGTGTGTGTGTGTGTGTGTGTGTGTGTGTGTGTTTGTTTTGGGGGGAGGTGCTGGCGCTCCCTCTGGATCCGCGCCTGCGTTATATGGGAACACACTGAACTACTGTTTTTGAAGTCCGCGCGTAATCCATCCTGCACGCACTGTCGGCTGCTAGTTCCCCTGACAATTACTTACCTGCATGTTTGACATAGATGGCCGTGGGCCTGTTTAAGCCACTCTGTGTCTGTTCGGAACGTTTTTAGAAGGTGTAAGGCATCGTCGAAACAGGAGATTCCGCTGTATTTATCAAACGTGCAACAGTATGGTGTCATATTGCCCCATGACTAGGTTACCCAACCTCTGCAGGATAATATCGGTGTCTAACTTGATATCTGCGTAACGTTCACGGCAGGGTTTTCTACACACTATTCTGATATCAGTATGATATATATAAACGTCATCCGTACAGTGTACACTCTCTTCACACCGCATATGAGAATGTCATGAGAATAAGACTTCTTTTTTTTTTTATTCTTTACTGCTACGACCATGTCATTGTAGCTGAGTACATTCTTCAGTACGTTTATGGCTTGTAATGATATGTACTTGCTTTTACGACCTGGTAAAGGAAAACCTATGACATACTGCCGCAATCGACATTTTTCTGGCTTTACAGTTGATCACCTACCTCGTCGTATGATACATCAGGTTTAATTGTGGTTCCAATCCGGTCTTCTTCCACCACCAGTCTGGAGGTGAGAATGACGCACAATTCCACTCTAAAACAAAAAGGGGCACATTGAGGTCGTCCGGTTGCTTGCAAGTATTAGGGACTGTATATTAAATGGAAAAGAAGCCCAAATAAAAAGTGTAGCCAAGCAGCCTCATTCTTATCAGCACAAAGACCAGAAGACATCATCAGCACAACCAGGTGAACATAGTTTTCATCAGAATTCATGTGCGACATATCCCACCTATTACCCACGGCCGGAATTTTTCATTTTCATTTGACAATTCTTCACCCTATTTGAATATGACCAGGCCTTGGGAATAGGAAACTCCCCTGGAAACATTTTAATGTGTGGAATTGCCCCTTTAGGATTAAAGTGTTAGTTCCATGCTTTCTTCTCCTGTAAGGCAAACGTATCCCATCTGTCTATATATTCTACGTGTACATATGCACCGTGCAACGCACTTTAACGGTAAAAATTTGCTGTAAAAGGGATCGCTTGCACAACTTAAATAATCAGAATTAACACATAACTGTGTCAACAGTTCAGGAATTTTCTGGTCGATTTTTTTGCATATGAAATCCACTAGAGACTTCATTATAATATATCAGGAAATATGTACGCTTATTGATTCATATCTTATTTATTGTGTCTCCCCCTCATAACAGACGTATTGTCACATCTCAGGCTTGATTATGACACTAAAAGTTCTATTTCCTATCTGTCTCTGTCTTTTCCCCAAGATTTGTATATTGTCCTTTTGTGCTCTACGGCGTTTTTGTTCTGTATGATCATTTTGTACCTACTGCTTACAAGGCAGAACAAAATACATACATTCATACATACATACATACATACATACATACATACATACATACATGTGTGTGTCAGTCTGTCTGTCTGTCTGTCTGTATGTATGTATGTATGTATGTATGTATGTGTGTGTGTGTATCTGTGTATGTATGTATCACCGATATTTAAAACTGCGATGCAAATTAAGTGTCCATGAAACCAGTAATATGACTCATGACGTCAATTGTACCTCGTTAGCAATCCGTAGGCTGCCTCTTGGTTGCTGGTTTCATTATATTTTATAACAGGAAAGCCTCCGTGTGACGTGTCGAGTAACAGGTGGGACAAGTGCGCTAGACTCTCGCGAGGATTTATTGTGATGACAGGATAGTGCATGACGTCACGAGCCTTAAACAGTTCCAAATTCAGCCTGCAAAACAAAATAGCATAAGGCAATGCGAAAGAAGAAATATTCTTCCATACGTTTTGCCAGTTTGATGTTAATATACATATATACTCGACCCTTTGATTTCTGATATTAAAAAAATTGAGAAGAATTATGTAATGAGTATAATTCATCACAAGGCATCGATTATTGAAAATATGACATGACAAACCAGCGATATAAAACATTGCTAAACATGCACTGTTCCTTCCACTTGTCACATAGGCGAGTGTAGACATTTTCGCACGCGCATGTTGAGCCATTCACTCATACTCAGTGAAAGGAGACACAACTTTTAACTAACATTTTCTGGTCTTCGTCATAAACTATGGGCTCTGAATCCAGAAAGGGGATGCATTTCATCTCGAGGAGGGAGTGGTACAGCGGGTGAGTGATGTAATCTCCCATCAACTTGGCCACCATGATAGCCACCATGATTGGCAGAAGGAAGGCTACGTCATTTGTAATCTCGATCTGGAATCCAAGAAATTGATGTTGATGAAAAATTAAACCGTCATAACTGTCCAAAGATGTTATTGTGTATCTGATAATTCCATGAACAGCTCCATAAATTTTTGCACCAAATCTAAAAGCATCAATTATTTGTTATATTACTGACTAGAAATCTCATTGAAACATTAATTGGTTGATTTAGGGATGGTTAAGCATTTTCAAGAGAGTACACGGAGTACTCTTTTTCGTCACCCGCCTTCCTCCACCGGTTGAATTTCTTTCCAGTTCAATTAGCGATACGGAAACATTTTTAAGGAAAACCTGTTCCACTTTCGTTTTCTTCTTTTTTTTTTTTTAAGAAATACAAGTGTAGGAAGATTTACTGGGCTTACAATACACGTATTTCCAGTCTTCTTGTTTACATCCGATGGCAATTACAATGTTTGTCTCTGATTACTTTATCATCATTCTATTGCAATATTAAAAGAGTACACCACCATTAACCCCCTGCATCGTATTGCACTGTCTGCTGCTGTACACTTATGAAAAGGATGAACCATCTCTGACACTTTAAGAAGTACTGAGGCAACTATCTCGCGCGTTGCTCTGGGTCACCTTGACACCAGATTTTAGGTTTCCAATCATTTGTATTGAACTTATAGGATAAACAGAGCGCTCCATGAATATGTTTATATTATGTTTATACCATGATAACAGTTAGTGACATCGTCAATCTGGATACTCCGCCGAAAAAGGAGGCAGCACCAATAAGAGCCATAGCGCCTGGGTCGATCCACTTCCAGAAGCGATCAGTGGGGACGCCGCCATGAAGGTCCACCAGGACCCGGCCGATGACTCGCCCGTAAAGGCCCCCAATAAATCTTTAAGTAAAACGTAGGCATATCAGAATAAATAGGTTAGATGTTCAAATTATCTCAGTCTGTATTTCTTTGAGTACAGTTCACTACAGATGCATCACCTGATATACAGTTCTAAGCACCTCAAAGATACAATAAACCAATGGCGATATGATATCATTCTGAGGCGAAGTCTATCAGGTTCACCTGTATCATTTCTTATGTGGTTGCTGTGCTTTATTTGAACATAAAAGTAATCCGAATCAAATAACAAATACTTTATACTATTAACCCATTCAGTGGTAAGTTGTTGACCTGGTTCATTTTTTTTCCTCTGGAAACATCGGTATGCTTATACTTTAATAGTAGATCTTTGTATAGGGAATTTGAATCGGGGATCATTATAATTCAATGCAGTGCAACTTTTGTGGTTGTCAGCACCAATAGTGTTAATCTACGACCAAAATTTGAAACACAAGACCAGTCAAGATTATGCACTGTTCTTACTCGAATTCTTCAGTACATACAGCAACATCATTTGTGATATATGTTAAAGATCTGGTCATCTTTAGATTGATTATAATACTCACTTTCGGAGGACAGTGGTGGCATTTTTGTTGCGAGTTGTCATCTTTCATGACTATTACGTTATCTTTTACATATAGATCATCAGGGAAGTGGATTGAGACATGTACGTCCTAGATAAAATTATGGTCACAATGGTTATTTTCATAATAATTATCCCCATACTTAGTATCATTATCAATATTACTCTACTCACAGCATGGGCACCACTATACCACTAGACACGGCACTCCCTGCAGCCCAGCAGGCCAAGAAGAAGTAGATTGGTAATATAGAAAGCAGGGGTTTATAGCTGAACTGGAGATGTGTTCGGCGGGAAAAAAGATGACGTAGTGCGCTCTGACCGTGAACATTCACCAGGCTACTGACTACAAAGGATTCAAATCACGTGTCAATTTAAGCAACACATTTTATGCTGCATGGTACACACAACCTGTGCAGCAGCTCATAACATACAAGCGAACATGAAATACTCTTCAAGAGGTAAATAGGCTTAGGGTTAATAAAACTTTTCGTCCTCGTGTAATATATATGGTTCAGATGTGTAATTAATAAATTTATTATGTTTGTGCGACAACACAGCACAGACATATTGTTTCTCTAGGAATTCTTTCTTTCTTTCTTTCTTTCTTTCTTTCTTTCTTTCTTTCTTTCTTTCTTTTTACTGGTAAATTTGTCCGACATTTTATTTGAAAACTATTACATGTAAAAACTCCAAACTTGGTGTGATTATACTTCCATACATGGAGTCTTGAGTTTTTGTAAAGAGGTACAACGGTTGTCAAAAGTATGCAAATTAGGACCATTTGAAAATTTAAATCTGGAATATGTCCAAAACTATTATAGGAGCAGGTATCCAATCCAACCTCAATTCTTAGGTTTGTAACACTGCACATTTTTGTTACCTCTAAGGTCAAAGGTCAAGATCATTTGGACCTTTGAAATTTTCATCCAGCCATAACTGTCCATTTTCATCCAATTTTGACCATGTTGGAACCAAATTGTAGGTATTGCAACACTGCATATTTTTGCATTAAAAGGTAACCTCTAAAGGTCAAAGGTTAAGGTCATTTCGACCTTTGAAAGTTTCATCTAGCCATAACTTCGTAAATTTTCATCTGATTTGGTTTATGTTGGGCTTAAGTTGTATATATTGTAACACTGTACATTTTTATCATGTGACATCTAAAGGTCATTTGGTCCTTTGAAATTTGTATCTAGCCATAACTTGGCCAATTGTCATCCAATTTTAGTCATGTCGAACTCAAATTTTAGGTATTGCAACACTGCACATTTTTGTAATTTGGATGTAACCTCTCAAGGTCAACGGTCAAGGTCATATCTGTGAAAATTTCATGTAGCCATATTTACAACTTTTGAAGGTACGGATTTGCTTTGAGGCAAATCTTCTTTTCTAGTTTATGTTGGATTTCCTAGGTCACATTGGTACTAATGGACTTATTCCATACATACACACATAAGTACTATATGAACATTTACATGGAGCAATACAAATTTACACATTGCATCAATCCCGATATGTTTTTTATTCTTTTCAATTAAACATTCAGTCTGAATACATTTTTACAGTTTATGGAGGCAGTCTTTGGTGTCACTTCTTTGGTGTCATTTCTTCTCGAAGTAGATATCACATATGAATATATGTTTGATATATCCTCTCTATGTACATTGTAATATTTAATCTGCTCTTTCTGTGCACATTTTTGTATCTATGAAATACCATCATTCGTATTTGAAACATAGAAGAATAAAAGAGTTACCTTTCACCTGTAACATTTTTATGTAAACTGACATTACATTACAAAGGGCAGTTGTATTGATGGTTCTTACTTTCATTATACTCGCCACTGACAATGGTGCCGTTGACCATGCGTTTTTCTGCACACCAGTACGTTTGTAGACTCCTGTCCACTTCTAGAGTGTATCGTGGATGCGTGGGACAAGGCTCTATCATTCTGCCTGGGTGTGGCAAAAAGTGGTGGCCACCGCCATGCCCACTGCCATGCCCACCGCCATGCCCTCCGCCGTGTCCCCCACCATGTTCCTTGCCATGTCCATCCGACTTTGCCGCACCATGTGGATCGGACGACGGTTTGCCGTACGGGTCTTTATGAGCACTTTCTTCCCCTACGTGAACACTGCTGCCGTCGGAAAGACCAGTTCTATGACTGGGTGGTGACCTTTAACAAAAATCATAAGGTAACATTATTTTGGTCCGGATGTGGAAATTAGACTCAGTGTGGCTATGAAAACAACAGTTTTCAACTGACGCACTGTGATGTCGGGGCTCGTTGGAATATATTTCCAGGTCACGGTGGGGCCATACCTTTGACTTAATCATACCATTTACACCTTTGTGACCATGCAGTAGAGCAGCGTTCCTGTCACTTATGTCATGCTGGACCCAAGCGAGTCGTAACCTGCGCATTACATGTTTATCGTTTGAGAACTGCATAAAATCAACCACGATGAAATCTGTATTTGACGTGCAGATAAAATCAATTTATTAAGCGCACTAAATTAACCAATGTGAGTTTGATCAACAACTGAGGTAACACAACATCTAATTTTGGTAGAAGAATGATAAAGCACAGACAGGTATAATGGTCAAAATTTATGATTTCCCAAGTTACTTCATGTGAGAGAACACGCAAGTATAAAATTGCAGATATCATCTGCAGACAGAATACAATATATTTATAATCTATGTGAACTTTACATTCGGTCGTTTGAAAAAAACGAATGAATGTTTATGCTATCTTTCCATATTCTGAGTACGTTATTTTGTGTTATGAACAATATGACTATACTGTTGCAAAGCTTTTAACGTGCATCGTATGGTCTTCTGTGTACTTTTGGTTTCTCATATATTGCACAATGTATTTTTTGGTTATATTGTCACTATATTGTAAAAATTCATAAGGGGTGGCTTTCGTGATAGCCACAATTTATATTGTCTTCATGAAAGTCTCCCCGGCCAAATTTACAAGTAGAATTCCTGAAGTTGTATTTGTGTTATGAACAAAATGACTATACTGTTGCAAAGCTTTTAACGTGTATCGTATGGTCTTCTGTGTACTTTTGGTTTCTCATATATTTCAAATGCATTTTTGGGGTTATATTGTCACTATATTGTAAAAATTCATAAGGGGTGGCTTTCGTGATAGCTACAATTTATATTGTTTTCATGACAGTCTCCCCGGTCAAATTTACAAGTAGAATTCCTGAAGTTGTATAATGTTAACCGCACCTGTATACTTATGGTACTCTATACCCTGGATCCTTAATCTCACGTATTGTCTCATTTGACTTGTCTCCTTTGTCTATGGCTTTCAAGAACACTTGCCCCAGACTCTACAGTTGCTGTTCCGCGGACGTTATTGCACCTGATGGACTGGTAGACTCACTCAGATTCTTAATTCACTCCGACAACTTTTTTACATCCTGGTCAGCGGAGCACATTCTCACCAGTCTTTTCACCAGAGGATTTTAATTCCAGGTCATGTGCCTGGCATGGGTTTTTTCTTTTTATATATATGTACATATATGTACATATTCATTTCTCCCTAGCTGAGGTTTTAACAAAGATAATAACAATAATAATAATACTTACTTTGAATGAATAAATGTTTCTGGGTTCTGAGAGTCTTTTATGTAAATGTGTAAAACCATAAACCCAAGATGTTTCAAGAGATCAACAAAAAGACAAAGTTACGGTATGGTACCAGATGTATCCCTGGTGGTGCCAGCGTTTTGCAACTAGAACGCCATCTGGCGGTCCAAAAGGCCATATACCTGCGGATCACCGAGGCGATGTTTTCGTTGAATCGTGCTGGTCATACAGTAGACCTTTCGATTACGATTTCAAGACTCAATCTAGTGAATGGTGGTTCAAATAATTTTATTGTGTGTTTTGGTGCAAACCCTCAGTGACACTCTCGTCCCTGAAAAGCGCCTTCGCTCCTACTTGAACACCTGATCAGACAAGCGCAATATTTTATCCCGCCCTGTGTGCTCCGCGCTATGAAGTAGCCACGTCAATGCAGTACAGGGCTAGTGTAAATATGCGAAGTGTTACAAAGGCAGTTCTTTGGTTATACTCCTTTTGTCATGGCAATGAGCATAGGTAAAACATGGAATGGAAGCTGCTTTTGGGACATAATGAAAAACTGTTGTGTGTCCTCTATAAAACTGACGGCACGTTTATCCAATTTCCATGTCACAAAGTTCTGCCTTCACGACGCAACATTTCAGAAGACGTGTGTTGGACCAGGCGTTAATCATACAGTATAGACCTTTGGAGGCACCGGTTTTAAGCAGATTGCAACTTGAATATACTTTGATGTCCACACTGGTTTAGAAGCTGAAGCAAATCTGGAAGGTACCACTTTCAGGAACATAAAATATACAAGGCGCGAGACCCAATGACAATGACAAGGTTGACTTTGTTTTAAATTATTGGAGAACAAGCTTCAATGTTTAAGATTTGATCGCACCATATTTTCATAATGTTAACATCATCCAAAAAAAAAAAAACAAAAAAAACAAAACAAAAAAAAAAAAAAAAAACTACCATGATGTAGTCAAGAACTGCACACAGTGACCAACTATTGCCTTTTGTGATCTTGTTTGTGCCAGAGGTGTACAATATTATTTTAAATTGTGTGAATAAGCGTTGGGTTCGAGGTTCGAGGTTATGGCGGCAGAAATAAGAAAATCCTCGTCCATGGAAAAGCAAGTTAGGAGAGTTTGTGTAACGGGAGCAATTGTGGCAGTATGTTCACTGCTGTTTGGACAAATGTATGCTGCAGAAACAAAAAAATCAGCATGAATATAAGCATTTACAAAAAAACACCCTACTTTATTATTTGATCTTGATGCCTTTGCAGTAACTAAAAAGACAGTCATTTGCTACCTCTAACAGCAGAATATAATATCACACGTGAAAATATATCGCCCGTGAAAACAGCCCGAGAATGGAACAAGATTCAACTGCGTTTGATGGGCCTATGTAGGCCTACAGGCTCTATTTCATGCCGTAGAATGTTTTGTGATTTTGCTTGTTCAACTCTCACGACGCCAGTCGTGGCGACTAAAAATGGAACTTGTCGCGTCGTCAGGTGTTGCACACTAGACGACGAAACAGTCGCAGACTCGTCGCCGACAGTCGGGTCGTATAGTGTGCGGCCGGCTTTAGATATCTATGCCACATCGTTTTGCTCCCAACTATTACCTGTACGTATTTGTACGTCTATGGTGGTATATACGGGGCATGGATATCCCCATTTTTTGTTTTTGTTTTTATTGTGCAAACCTTATTCTCTACATCTCTTGCGGCCTGTTCTCAGTAATTCCGCCAAATGTTTACAGCAGTAGCTGTGCACATTACAACTTATACAAGACCAATCCCATCATTAATGCCAGTTAATCTAGCGTCATATGTTATAAACTAAAAGGTTTACCAAGTGTTAATGCACATACGCTTTGTGGAGTGAAATCGGGGGTTCGGCCGTGAGGTTTTGGTGACCATGTGACACTGCGGCGGGACACATCATTGGACGACACGGGAACGCAGAGGGTAGAAACATTGTCACTGTGGCCCAGATAGCCTGTAATAATGAAGAAAAAGACGGACAAATGCAAGGGTGAAACTTAAACTCACACCAATTTCTACAGAGTTATATATATATATATATATATATATATATATATTTTTTTTTTTTTTTTGCCAAATCTTAAGAAATCTCCGAAACCGCCAAGCCAGACACTTCTGGCAAGTATATCTCTTTCATTATGAAGAAAATCCCAAAGCTATTAGCAAAAGATAAAGACATCAGGTTTTTTTTGTACAAAGAATTTGGATGCGCTTTTAACATCAATTTCATGTGCATTTCTTCCTGTGAACATTCGCTTTTACAAAACTGAAACCAATGTAAGTTTCGATAACCCCTTTTCATTAAATCTGGGCAAGTAATCAACAGAATTAATGAATGTCGTAATCCCAAACAACAAAATTAATAAATGTTGCCATTCAATTTGAATTGTAAAATCAAATACGACCAGTGGCTACACATTTATTTCTTCAACGCAACGCTTGTCAAATTAATCAGTCTTTACTTTATTGGCTTTGCACAATGTTATTTGATAAAGTCATCGAAACTATAGTTATATGACAAAAACATCAAAATCCATTTTGTGACAGTGTTTATTCAGCATAAAAATAATGAACTCACTTATGTACGTTCATTTAAAGCATCCTGATTCTTTTGTTATGACAGAATTGTTTTAGTACACACCACTACTGCATTATTTCAAACATGCATTGATTTAAAGCATTGGGTACCTTTGTAACAAAACAATAAAAAAAAAACCCCGTGATATATGTTGCCAAAATAATCCTTAAAACAGTGATATCATATAGGTGGATTACCAGAACACTTTATACTAGAATGTGTAACAATATATTTGGAATGATTTGGAACATTCTATATTTTGAAAAAAAAAAAAAGATAAGGATGTTTTTAGCACCGCCACCACTCAATGGCTCCCGCATACAAGAAGAGAAGCTCGAAGCGCCATCTGGGTGTTTATCATACGTCAGGTTTTGACCATGGAAAATAACCTAATATCTACCCACAGTAATGATGAGTTTTACAAAAGCAAACGGACGAGGCAACGATTTGCTCACCATTATCACAGGGGGTTCTAAAAAGCGGCAAATCTTCTGTACGAGTGGCTTTCGTATTTTGGCGAGAAGACGTCTTCTTGTACGTGCTATCTTGAGGTTAATTATGGTAAATGTTGCCCCCAGTGTGCCACCTATCAAACCCAGCAACATGGCAGGCAGGAACATTATCAGGTTGACTGGAATGGCGTTTCCCATCTGTGTACAGCAATTTTAACATAACTAAGCATAGTGAAACTTATGAATCAGTTCTATTTTCAATATTTGTTTTCCTCGGAAATCAATATGTTGCATGTTTTCACTTCTATGTCAAGAATACTGCACATCAATGCAATGTAATTTCTAGTCTGTATTTGAGACCAGCTCATCCATCACACATTATGTTTTCTTTGGGTCGTTCCGTTCAAAGAAAATATTTAGTGCGCAAAACTACGCAAATGTGTTATACGTAAACAGCTTAAATGTTTTTGCTCAGTATTCCATATTTTAATCACATGGGAGGCATGGCCATGACCATGTTGCAATATACCGTCCTCCCTTATATGTGCCAAAACTAGCTGGTGGTCAAATATCGTCTGTTTCGATGATATTTAAAAAATAAAGTGCTAATAAAAATGAATAAGAACTATAGACGGTTCCTCTCAGGATAGCATGCTGCAATTCAACATCTTTTCTGGGGGCGGGTTGGCTAAGAGCCAGACCCCTCCCTCGGAAAAGTGATGACTCAGTTTTAAGTGAGAGGACAAATGGATAGACGTGTCTCGTGGTTGTTCATCATCAATGGCAAACAAATGACCATAGTTACAGGCAGAAACACATGCATAAATATTGAAGAAGTGCATGTAACGTGATACAAATGAAACATCAAACGTGTAGATTCATCAAAACATCAACATGACGTTCTGGATTCTTCAAATTAGCAGCGTCTGCTACGTTGAAGCCAAAGAATCGTGCCCATTATGGACGGCCAACTGAACAATAAAGGTTGGCACCTGTCTACACCACACAGAGGAGACAGCAATTGCTGGTAACCAACCAGGTCAACCGTCTCTAATCTATACCTATACATGTTTATGTGTTATTGAAACGGATATGACAAAATTTCTTGGAGTAAAATCACAGGTGCACCAAGAAGAGACGTAATTTAGTTGGAACTTTCTGTTCTAAGAAGTAAGACCAGGACTATATTGCAGCACGTGTCGTTCTGCCGCTGGGTTGCTCCAGAATGCGCACAGCTTCTATTTGTGCTTGAAATAACTATTGACCATTTCGCCTCCAGTGCAGCTGATATTTGTAAAAGGAATATAAAATGCTCTGTGATAAATTCTATTTGCATATCTTAGACATAGAGGCTTGATTTTTGCTACATCTATATTGAAGCTCAATCGGCAGTTCATTATATTGCCATAGACTGAGCAATACGTCGGAAAATTAAAGCAAAATTACATTTGTAAGTTGGAGGTTTCAAAGCTGTCAGAAGACATTCTTGACTCTATAATCACAAATTTCTGATTTTATGTATTTTTATTTCCATACTAAATATTGTAATGAAGAATAAAGACATGTGACAGAGTCTCATTGCCACCAAAGTATGCCAATGGTTTTAATGAGCTCCCTTCGGTAGGTGGCTCATTCCAATGTATCTTGACAGTTGATTTAAAGGATACAAAGTCCACTTTAAGTATCAAACATTCAATCTGGCAAAAATTAATCTTCTGTTATCTTTAGCAAAATGCAGTAGTAAGCATTCAACGTGCAACGTATTTTCACGTTGAAAATACTTTAATGCTAAAATGAAGTAAAAAAAAAAGTGTCCCTCTCTGAACACTTTTTTCATGAAGTCAATCGGTTTGGTAGTGCTTAGATACGGTCATGGGTGATGATATTTTAGTGATCATTCAGTGGCAGCTTGGCTAAATATATTTTCTATGATAATAAAACCTATTTAGATATGCTTTAGCAATACACCTGGGCACGTGACCTTGTCCTCACGTCTTTATACAAAAATGGTTAAAAGTGACATACTTTCCGATTTAATACTACATGATATTTACCGGGAAAAACACAGGGATCACTGTCGCTTGACCCCTTCACAACTATACAAGTACGTTATAACGTTTTGAAAAATATTCTGTTCAAATTATTTATCTTACTGTTATTGTCAATGCCATTTGAGATTCACGAAGAAAATATATACAAGTGGAAAATTGGATATGAGAGATTTGTTTCAGTTATGGGGAGAAAGTCTAATAAATACACAATTAAACACTATCAAATAGAAATAGACTCACGGATATTCATTTCAAACGAAAATACATTCTGAACCAAATCCTTTTTAAAAACCACTCTGAACCCGTTTAGAGATGTGAAAGAACTACTGTACAAAATAGTACTTATAGTATGATTTATGATACACCACTCCAAGCTCAAGCAGACATGATACAGTCCTCTATTTTAGACATCCGCCATTCAGACAATATCCATATATTTTTTGAGAAGCAATGCCTGTTATAATTTTTCTTGTGCCCTATGTTTAAGTGAAGTATTTTAAAAGCTTGGTACACATATGAATGTATATACACGGGGAAGTGGCACCAGTCTACACCAAAGGTTCAGGGAAACGGGGTATCTGATCACTTGAAATCTCGCGTCTCACTCATTGGGAGGCGTTGGTTTGCGTGAATATGCGCGAACGGTAATCTTGTATGTTGCCAATATAATAAAGCAACACAAGCAGCTGCCTACCAGAGCGAGTTCAGCATTAAAAAGAAATGTCTTTAGACAAATGCAGAAAAAAATACAAAAAATATCATGCTGTTTCCTCGAATCGGCATGAAATAAATGTTGCAAACTATAATACATTCTAAAACAAGTACCAGACTGCTGTGTTCAATATTCGTGATAATCCTTGACTGTATGCCCAGTGATGAAAGTTGTACATTGTTATACATTTCAAACTACAATTGCTTTCTTGCTTTTCTTGCACACAGATATGCTTGCAAATATATCCTTTCAACTTGTTATTTGTTTCTTTGTTTTTTCCTATGGTAAAATATAATCGCATGTTGTTCAGTCCAAAAGGTGGACAGGCGGAAAATTTACGATTTATTTCAGATGGCCAAAATTTGTTGGTGCTTTGCCACTGATAAACAAAAAGCTTATCCAGAGCTATAACAGCTCAAGGCGGCAAAAGTTTCATTTTAAAAACTGAAAGTTCACATCCTACATGGAAATATCCTGAAATGTATGCAGTAATTGCAATCTATGGTTCTCGCAAAGACAAAGTGCCGAACTTTGAACCGCGATAGTACTAGTACTTTAAAGATTAAAGAAAGTCTTAACTACTTATATACTTTGAATGGATCTTACTTGAATAAAGTCACTGAACAACGAGACTTGGGAATATTGATCACGGATAATCTTCATCCACGTCGGCACATTGCCGAAATTACCAAAAAAGCCTACCAGCGTATTGGACTCATTAAGCGTTGTTTCACTGGACTCACCCAAGAGAAAGTTGAAATACTATACAAATCAATTATAAGACCAGTCCTTGAATACGGATCTCCCGTATGGAGCCCCTGGCTCCAGAAAGATATATTAGCTATAGAAAAAGTCCAGGCCAGGTGCCTAAAGTTATGCAGTGAAGACTTAACCATTGACAGCTTAGAATCAAGAAGACATAATACAGACATGTGCGAGACATATAAATTGCTGCATGGACACTACAAAACTGACTCCAGTAAATTCCTACAACCAGCTAGACGTCATCTAAGGAGCCACTCTCTCAAGCTTAGGAAAAACTACGCCAGAACTGAGATAAGGAAAAACTCCTTTGCCTTCAGAGTGGTGGACCCATGGACCAATTTGCCCGAGGAGACAGTTACTGCACCTAGCCTGCCCACCTTCAAAAAGAAATTGAAAGCTCCGCCTTAATGGTAAAGGAGTTTCATCAACCAAGTTTACCAAGTAAGTATACCAAGATATGTGCATCTGGTTAATTACGAAACTTTAGGCATGGTGGCCTTGATTCCTGATTCACTTACTAAGATATGGTAAACACTGTATCTTTAAGTTTTTTTTAATCCTTCATAACCTGTTGGAATAAACTAACGCAATCTACAAAAGAATATGTGTCTTTAGAAGATTTAAAAAGGAAATTGAATAGCAATATTGAGCCGGTTTCAGTCTATTGTTCGGGAGGCTCCACATTTTCTCAGATTCATCAAGCTCAAATGCAAATGAACTGTTGCACCCTTTCGAGGAGTTTTTTTTTTCGATGGGGGTAAACTGTATCACCAAAATGTGCATGGGCCCCCCCCCCCCAACGAAACCATCCACCATCATCTAGAGAGTGTCTCAAATATCAGTCAATAAAATTAAGATTTTTGATAATTTTCCCGTCTCCTTTAAATATTAAAACTGTCCTTTTTGGAGATACCACTAACAACAAGGTTTAGAATAAATCTTTTTTCGGTAAGGCACAAAAATCCATGTTGACTTCGAACAGTTTTAATATGTGAAATCCTCTCAATTAAACATTAAATGCCCATTTAATCCAATAAACTTTATTTCCTAAAGACATATGGTTGGTTGCCACTTTTCCGAAGTGTATGGGTTTAACTTTTATTTGCAATTACGTTTGGTTATGTACCGTTAACTACGGTATGTTCTATAAGGGAGAGGAATTTATTTAAGTCATACGACTTGCTTTCCAGTCCGCCTTTCTCACAAATCAACCCTCTTTTAGGACCACCTGAGAAGGCAGACAATGTCTCTGTTTGGAAACATTTAGTATTCCTAGCTTTTAATGCCAGTACAGATGAAATAGCGAAAGGCCAATAAACCGCCTTTTTAGGTACAACCACATATCACCCAAACGTATTCTTCTCACCTCGGTAGTTGTAGCTTAGCCGTGTTTTAATATGTCATTGGGTAATGGATCAGATCCCAAAATGGGAGAAACACAACAGTGCACAAGTAAGAAAATGACGTTTTTTGACTCAGAAATATAATATTTTATGTGGATATTGATTATGTGGACAAAAACAAACAAACAAACAAACAAACAAACAAAAACAAAAAAACAAAAAAAAAACCAAAAAAAAAAAACAATGCAGAAGTTGGGCCCAAGGAATAGGCGTATTTACGATCCCCAAACTTCAACAAGTAAAATGTGTTTGACACAAATACGAAACTGAGTACATGGTCAAATTCAGTGTACCATGAATATTACTATAAATATCGCGAGCCCATGCCCAAAGGTCTCTTTTGTTGATATAAAAGACGAGTGTATTGTGAACACTAGCAGAAACAGCTGAATATGCAATGGTAAAATAGTATATCCGATAAAATTGAAGAAAGTGCAAAATACAAAGAAATTTCAAATTGCAATTGGAAGATGCATAGTTGTGTCACGAAATAATGCATAACATTTCAAAAGGTAGAATACATATACGAGAGTCAAAACTATGCTAGCGTTATCTCCATCGAAGAAGCGGAGGCCAGCGTGGCAGAGGTATACAACAATCGGGCCTCAGAAAATCAGTCCGTCGATATTGGGGTTGGCCAGAGGGCAATGGGGCCACTGGATGGGACCACCACCGGAGGTTTCTGTTTACAGCTCTTTATCAGTCGGATGCGTCTGAGACACTACAAGTATCGATATGTCACCACTCATTTGGGGGTCAATGATTTAGGCGTTCCAAATTGGTGAACTAGTAACAGATACGGCATCGTGTTATCATAGGTGTGGACGATATGGCCATACACTTGGTGGCCAGGAAGCCAATGACCAGCATTCAACCAAAAGACCTGCTGCTCCAGGACCGATAGAAGCGAATGACATCACACATTGGAAATTTAAGTGATTCGATTTTTTGTACCAACATCAAAAGATGAGCCGATCGGCAGCTTTGACCCAACGTATTTTAAAAAAACCCGCTGTTTAACTTTAATATGTACAGATTAAAATGCTTCAAGAATAAACTTTCTCATCAAGTTGTTTTCGAGAAATATCACAAAAACGTGATGCATGCCCGTTTCATCCCTATCTGCTTGTTTATACAACAGTTGTCACAGTGTAACCGTATCTGTTGGTCGTGGTGCTTTCTCAAGTCACTTGTGGTGGAGCACATACATACATTTACTACGTTAATCTTGATTATTGCAGATATATTGAGCTTTGAATTTCAGACCCTTAAAAGGGTTGGACATTATGTCTTAAGATCAATATTTACAATATAGTTATGAAAAATGGCAAATTCACGCTAAATGTCACATTCTTTTTGAAAAGCTTAAAATAAGACAATTTCTAAAATAAGTAAGCGGTCTACTTGCACGAGACTCTGCCACAATAATAAGGGAAGTTGGTTGTTTTATCAATTTTATTGCATCAATGTGCACAGCTGTAGTTATTGCCCAAATTAAACATCTCGCCAGGTACCCTGCCTGGACGCTTGATGACTCAAGCTGCTTTTGTCTTAGGTTCACTTTGTTTACAAAGAGCGCACCTTGTGACAGGGGATTTTTGTGGAGGTAGAAATGTTCAAAACACTTGTAATAATACAATTGACCAAATTATCGACTGATGACATTGTAAGTACAGCTATGGGACCAGTACAGGTAAGATACATGGTCATCTCCTTGTAACCAAAGACCTGTAGCGAAGCTTGAAAGACTCCAGAAAAAACTGATTGTAATAGTAAGAAAACTTAGTCTATATTCTAACCTTAAAAATGATGTATTTATCTGTCTTGAAGAGGCCAAATACCCCTTCAAAATGAAAAGAATCAAAAGAGGAGTTGAAGAGATCAGCTGTGAAAGTGGCCAGCATACAGCAAAAGAAAATCATCCAGCCTAACTTCATACTCCAGAACGACGACACTTCCTCCATGGCAAATAGGAGACCGCCGACTGGAGCGCCAAATGCCGCGGCTACCCCGGCTGCTGCGCCCGCTGATGTAAAATTCCGCCTGCAATATAACAAGTACACACAGGTTACCTGATAGATCAAAGTGGCACCACTTAGACATACACTTAATGGTCGTATATCTTTCCAAGGAGGCTACACGCAGCCTCCTTGATCTTTCTAATAATTTGGGTTCAGTATTACCTGTGCCAGAGTGGTAACCTTAACCATGAAGTACTGAAACATGGTACCCATAGCATACCTATATTACGGACACAATTGTATTAATAATTGCTCAGATATTTTCATACCTGTCAAAGTGAACGCACACAACCTTGCATATATTTGTTCTTCACTGTTCCATGCAAGATGCCTTATACCTTTTTAAAGTATTAAGTTCAAATCTTGGCTTACCTATCTTCCGGATTTCTGAATCTCCTGAAAATTCCACATGTTATTTTTAAGGATTTGGACTGCAACTGACTTAGGCCTGTGCCTATGATACCCCTGTGAAGGGAAAATCATTAACAATTAACTATACAATGGGAAGTGAGATTCAGCATGAAAAGGGGAATTTAAACAGAATAACATCGACAGAGGAACTTATGTCTCTTGCATATAACGACAAATTTAGCACAATGTATAGCTTTATCTATGTTCATATTACAAACGTACAAAATACGTTACCCACTAACTTATTAGGCAAGTCGATGGACGTCTGTGGGTAGTATTCATAAAAATATTTATATATGGTTTGGTTATTAGTATTAGAAAGTGGGAACAACTGCTGCATATGCTGAAAGTATAAACGTTTGGTTTATACATTATATTTATGAAGCAGTAAAATAAGATCTTTTATAAACGTGTGAACTATTTTCTTGATTCTTCTGTGTGTCTGTTTACGACATCTTGTGGCAATGTTTAGTATTAAGAAGATCTCCCAAGAATGAGCAGGCAATAGTCAAAATTTTCACTTTTTAGCATGTAACACACGGGAAAATATAAATATAAGCAATTGACTTCTTTTGCATTGCGTACATGTGCTAATAGCATGAAGGCATTTCTACATGAAACATTAATGTGAGTTATCATGTCATCCACACAGTGCAAATTAAGCTCACTTGGTAACTACACGCTATTTGTGGTTGCAACAGCAACATGTGTCATACATGTGCTATGGAGTTGCCTGTATTTTTGGGTGGCACCGACAATTGGAACTTCTAATACCTTTCCATAATGGGATCTATTTGACCTGATAGAGTCGTTGAACGTAGCTGGTATATGCTTCTTTTGTATTAGTTACGTAACGTCACCTCTTGAGCACCAAAATCCCAATCCCAGTTGAGGAATGAAACTACCTACTATTTTGGTAGTCACTACTCAATGGATGCCTAAATATACAAGGAATATCAGCCCAACAACAGAGCCATGTATTGGCATGTGTAAAAACTGCTGGCAGCAAGAAGAGTGCATGAATTCCATCATATATCATTCCTTTTGGAGTGACATTTTGTGGCAGATTTGGGTGTGATGCAACCTGTGTTTTTTGTTTGGAATGCTTTTCTACATAGGTCTGTCACTAGCTTATCTATGACATATCTAACCTGAGTGTTCACAGGCACTGCAGAGATATAGAGTATTTGTTTTTGAACTACTAATTTTCAAGGACAAGCAAGTAGAGTTGATGGTTGATTCGAAGCCATTATGGCATCTGGCAATTCAAATTGCAGACAATGGAAAAATAGTTCCTTTTGGGTGATTGTAGACTGGCAATGGTCTACTAGGGTTGTGTCTCAGGTACCGACTTGACCTTCCCTGTTGGGTTGAGGGCAAAGGCTGTGCTCCTGTAAACCCCAATGGCCACCTGGCCAACCATGAACATTGCTCTGGCTGTTGTCTCCAGCTCCTTTGCTCTGAGTGTTCCTGCCAGAACACTTGTACGCATTCTGGTAGGTAGGGCCCGGAAAACTGGCTTCCCCACAGTTAGGCCAGAAATACACAAGTGGCCTAAGCACCGGCAGGCTACCAAGTGCAAAGCCCTTGAGTATGCTGATTCTGTTTACTTGGCCCCATCCTCTCCCATGCCTTCCATGGCTGTGCAGACTAAGGGTCCCTGCAAGGATTTCTGGTCTCTTGGGTAGGCGACTTTATGTCCTCCACAACTTAAGTCCAGAGATGCAAAAGGAGCAAGAGGCACCATCATAAGTCCAATGGCACAACACCTTCTTGAGACACTTCTGAGCCCCTGACACAGGTGCTGGCTGCTTCTATGGATCTATCTTGCAGTAGTTTTGGAATCTGTAGTCAGGTAGCAGCAATTGAAGATGCAATTGTTCAGATAACTGCCTTCCTGCCATTCCAAGGACCCCCATCCTAAGAAGAAAGCTCAGTGGAATGATGGCCCATGACGTATGGGTCAGAGTGCTAAGCAATAGAAGCATCCATCGAGGAAATACCAGCATGCCTGTAGTTACCATCAAGTAAACCTGTTTCAAAGCCTTTTCACTCCTGGCCAAGTACCCCAGAGCCTTTCCCGGTTTTCTGAGCCCCCGCCAGAAGCTCAGGTGGTTTGGCAAGGCAACCCAGAACTGTGGCATTTAAGACAATGCTCAGGTATACCAAATCTTATGGGAATCTGGCCTTGCAGAAGATGCATAAGTCTATGCTACCTCCTACATCAGAGACAATGCCCCTCCCCCCGTGGCCCCATTAGCAATACCTCAACTCTGCTGCCCAGATATGGGTGCAGACCCAGTTAATATTACTGCATCCCATCCAGCCAGGTACCCTGCCCCTTCCCTATAGAGGCTGGTGATTAAAAACAAGAGGAGCAGCAGTAGCTGTGGGAGCACATTATCTACCCCTCTGCTGACCAGTATCCGCCTCCTCTGAGTCAGAGGATGCTTGGCTAATCAATGAGTACCTTACTGCAACAGCTTTGAGCCAGTTGCTTCCCAAACCCTAGAGTTCAGGCAACTAGTCCTGTGGGATCAGGTGATGCCTGTGTTGGAAACCCAGCATAGCCTCTGCCCTGGAGTAATTGCAGTCTGTAAAAGTAGTTGATAATGTTTCAGTTGCAACTTCATGGTACCTACCACAAAATGCAAGGCAGACACTTTGCTGTCCCAGGCCCAGCTCCTTGAGCCTGAGGATTTTCTGTTCA
This sequence comes from Hermodice carunculata, assembly GCA_964020975.1. Taxonomy (NCBI): domain Eukaryota; kingdom Metazoa; phylum Annelida; class Polychaeta; order Eunicida; family Amphinomidae; genus Hermodice; species Hermodice carunculata. The sequence continues at coordinate 50,826,254 of OZ026625.1, forward strand.
GAGAGGCTATTTGGACAACAGCCCCTTCTCCCACAATGAGAGGTCTTTTGACCCTTTCACCAGGAAGGAAGATGTGCTGTTATCAAACATCCAAGGAGAGTAGGAACTGATCAATGGTACTATCTTATCATTGAAACTGCAGCACACTGCTGGCCAAAGCCTGGTGGTCTTCTCTAGAATAGAGGACATCAGGAACCTCTGGTCTTATGGCTTTCCTCCTCAGCAGATTTCCCTGAGAGTCTTGTGGAAGATCAGGTCTTATGATCAAAACCTCATCTTAGTCACACCATACTGGCTTTGAAGGGAGTAATCCCTAGACTTGGTGCAACTAAGCATGCTGCTACCTAAACTACCAAAATAAATATATCTTCTATGAACCACAGGCAAGCAGGTTCCACCGAAACCAGCAGGTGCTGCACCTTCATGCTTGGTAGATATTGCATCATGCTCAAGAATTGGCCCTTTGAGCACCAGAGGACCCTTATAAGTGGACCTTATGCTGTGCATGTGGAGGACTTGTTTTATGTCAAAACTCATTTTTGGGGGTATTGGTAGCGCGATCTATGCCTTGTGCAGATGACCAACTCCAATGGCTGGCTGACCACTCCTGGGTCATTTTAAGAGATTACTTGAGCTTCCTAGCAAAATACCTGGTGGCTTTAGAACCTTACGAGGCCTTTTATGGACATATTATCTGGGCTAACACAGTTTTTTCTCCTGAGGAAAGAGCCCTGGATCCAGCTGTAGCCCTTGTTGGTACCTTTTGTGCATGAGTGGCTCTAAGGGGCATAGCTCCACTCTCTTCTTTCCCCTGAATTAATCCCAAAAGGAACAAATCAGCAGGGACAGGATTTCTTTGTGGATCAAGCAGAATATCCTACACGCCTGTGAGATCATTCTGGACAAGCCTATTTTCCTCAAACAGATCTTGGCTGGAGCACATGAGGTTAGAGCCTTTAATACTTCCAAGCAAGCCATTTGCAATGTGAAACTAGTGGATACAGTCCATGGAGACCACCATGCCACCAGGTGGGTAGTCCCAATGTAGGCCTAGATACTAGCATTATGGAACCTTATAACCACCATCTCGTGTCACTGCCTAAATGTCCTATTTTGCTTAATATCTTTTTTTATTTTTCTTACAGTGAGAAGAGTTTGTACAGGGCGAAGCCCTTTTCTCTTATTGCTTAATAATATATTTTTAAACCAAAATATGTTACTGTTTGTTTCATCAGGGATATGGAATCCTCATGCCAAATCCCTGATTTTATTTAGGTTTTGGTGGGAGAAAGTTACCAACTGTCAACCTCCGTTGGCTGGCCAGGTTTCAACCCAGTGCAGCCTCGTTCTTCCGCAAGTATCGTATTGTAAGGCTTGATATTCGCTGCTGAGCAACCAAGCAGCTGTACAGTTGGCATGCCATTGTTCTTTAGCTGTATGTATGAAATAGCCCTCATGTTTTCCAAAATGACTCTGTGCTCATCTCATTATGCAAAGCTCTCGACTTGGCAGCAGACTACATTTCAGTCCTCATTGTGCAAAACTCTAAGTTCAGCTCATTTGTTACAAAGTCAGGCTACAAATAAGACCAATGATGAACCAGACAGCAAATGCCATGGAGGCTATTTCGGCTGATTCAGTGAAAGTTTGGTAACGTTACAAGTATTTTAACCTGGTGCAAAGTGTCACAAGAAATAGGGAAGAGCAAAAATAAAAAGTTCCTGCATCCCTCCTGTGCAGGACAATTCAGTCAAGAGGGCTAGTGTTGTGTATTCCCATACTTTCTGTTGTAATTTGCAGATTAAAAGCCTGAAAATCATTGCATACAGGAACACCAAATTTCTCCCAATAAATTGAGCTGAAAGGGTTAATTCATTACCCTCAAAAGTGACAGTTTATTCAAGGTTAGTTTTACATGCCATATCATGTGAACACACAACTGTATCCCACTAGAATTTTGTGTATTGGGTTGTGTATTTAGCTGAATGCAAATTAAATTGCCAATTGTGACCTCTCCTATCACAGCAGACGACATTTTGACGATTCTGCACCTTTGGCAGTTTTGAGCTGAGAAGGGAAGAAAGTGTGTCAATAATAATGTAGTACAAAAGCCAGTAACAAAAGGCCCATCTTGTAATTTCAGATTTACAAGTAGCCGCAGGTAACTTGGACGGCACAGACAGTGCCTATGGTAAGTGTCATTATGTGTAGCCCAAATTAGATTATTCGGTATTTCTTTCTTTGCTGCCTTGACAGAGCAGACCTGAAGGGAAATTCCATCAACTGGTCTTGTAACGAGGATGTACTACTGGCTTGCCAGCGAGAGACACAGCGGATGGCGTATAGCGTCATTCACACTCGTAAAAAAATATCCTTTCTATCTTTCTTAATAGTGTGTTTCTTCTTTGATGAGTATGTCATAGCAAAATGGAGTTATCACCTGGGCCATCAAAATTTAAAGATTGCTCCTTTCTCTATTTGACCTTTTGCTTCAGGTGACCGAAAATTCATGATCCAAAATACCTTCTGTTTGATATTTCTCCCTTCCCAAATTGTGTAATTTTAGACTGTTGAATATTTCAATGGAAATGAAATGAAAATTATCTGGATGTCGAAACACCTTCAGGCCACAGTTATCTCCTAACTTGTTGCGTGTGACGAAGGGGCACCTAAAAGAGCTGGGAACTTTCTTTCCTTGTGCCATCTCCTCTTTTTCTTTATTTCTATCTCTCTCGATCCTTCTGCCCCTCCTTTCTTTACTCCTTGTGTCTCTTATTTTCTCACTTCATCTCTCCTTCTCCTGCCCTCGTTTTGCTTTCTTTCTTTATTTGCTTCCTCTTTTCTTCCATTCTTTTTATCTTTTGCTCCGTATTTCTTTCCTTCGAGCTTTGTCTTATTGTTACTTTCTTCCTCTCCAGTCCTTTTTCCTCTTTTCTTTGTTTTTTCCTCTGTCACTCTTTTTCTTTTTCTATGTTTTTCTTTTCTTTTGTTACAAATGAGGCTTGATTATGATTGGTGACAGTTCTTCTACGTAATTCAGAGTAAACATTTCATATCCCGATATCTATATTGAGGCAGACATAACGTTCCAAAGTATAAATGACTAGAGAATATGATCAACTTTACTGTCATAAATGCTATCAATATCCATATTATATATTGAATGCGTCTATAGCATTCCATTTACAAACTTAAGACATATGAGCTTACCCCATGTGAATCATGGGTCCCTCCGGTCCCACGGGAAGTCCCGCTCCCACTGCACAACAGCAGGAGAAAAACTTGACGACAAAGGTGCGGAAATTGAGAACGTGGTGTACGACGGTGCCGTTCAGGAAGCCGATGATCTCTGGAATGCCCGACCCCCCAGCAGGCAGGCAGATAAACTGAAAGCATAAAACCATAATGGCGACAAGAATATGCATTGGGATGACCGCAAGTTGTGGTCATTTTTTGAAGATTTATTGTTGATTGCGTGGCGCCCAGGATACTTGAATTTCGTTGCATTGCACAAAAGTGTAACATTGAACAGAGAGATCTATTGCTCCTGGTCATACATATTTTCAGGAAATAAAAGAAAAGAAAACCACGAAAGTATACTTGCTTCAAAACAATATGTGCGTTTAAAAGTTGTAAATATGGGAAGATGAAAATTTCAAAGTCCAAATGACCTTGACCTTTAGAAGTCACACGTAAATTATAAAAAGAACCGTGCAGTGTTGCAATAATTGCAGTTTGGGCCTGACATGAATGAAATTGGATGAAAATTGATAAAGATATGGCTGGACGAAAATTTCAAAGGGCCAAATGACCTTGGTCTTTGTCCTTTAGAGGTCACATGTAATTACGAAAATGTGCAGTGTCACAATATCTACAGTCTGAGCCCAACACGATAAAAAGCAGATAAAAATTTACCGAGTTATGGCTGGAAGAAAATTTTAAATGGTAAAATGACTTTGACCTTTAGAGGTCATGTGTAAATTACAAAAATGTGCAGTGTTTCAGTAACTACAATTTGAGTCCGACATAATTAGAATAGGATGAAAACCGACCGAGTGATGGCTAGATGAAAATTTAAAAGGGCCAGGTACCCTTGACCTTTGACGGTTAGAGGTAACATGTAAATTACTAAAATGTTCAGTGTTGTAATACTTACAATTTGAGTTCATCTTGATTACAATGGGATGAAAATTGACCAAATTATGGCTTGATAACAAAACTATGCAGTGTTGCGATACCAACAAGTTGAGTTCAACATGATTACAATTGGATGGAAATTGAAAACGTTATGGCTTGATGAAACTTTTGAAGGTCCAAATGACCTTGACATTTGACCTTTAGAGGTCCCACGTTAAGTTTAAAAATGTGCAGTGTCACAATATTATAAATTTGAGCCCAACATGGTCAAAACCGGATGAAAAGTGGCCGAGTTGTGGCTAGACGTTTTGACACTTAAAGGTCACATGTAAATTACAAAAATGTGCAGTGTTACCGTACAAACCTGTGAATTGAAGTTGGATTGGTTACCTGCACCTATAATAGTTTTGGAGATTTTCAAGATTTAAATTTTCAAAGGGCCCTAATTTGAATAATTTTCAAAACCGTTAAACCTCTTTACATGTATGGAAGTATAATCATGCCAGGTTTGGAGTTTCTACGTATAATAGTTTTCGAATGAAATGTTGAACAAATTTGAAAGAAAGGAAGGAAGAGAGAGAAAGAAAGAATTTCTGGAAAAACAATGTACATGTGTGTTGGTACACAGACATAAAAACACAATTTTCAGAGTGGGAAAGTTAACATTTGTAACCTTTCCAGCTGCGAATAACGGCCGGGTCGAGTCAGCAAATGTGCCACAAGATTTTGTTTTTGTTTTTGTTTTTTTTTAAACAACATTAATTTGTATAGATGCCCCCTCCTTTTTATGCGTTTATGTGTTTTCAAATGAACTGGACAGTTGGTCCAGAAATTGAGCAGACGACACCATGAGATTTCCGCTTCATTAGGGCGGTTGAGAATAAAAGGGTCATCACTTGTATTGCTCTATCCGTGAATAAAATATTTCTGATTGCCAACGCTAGTCTCCACACCAAATAAAAGCTGATGAGCATTCATCAGGCAGAGAGTTGAGCTGAAATCCTCCATATCACTTGCCTTGTTGTTTTTTGGTTGACATAGCTTATCTTTATATGCTGGTGTGCGGAGACTTGCAGAGACTTGCAGAGCACCGAAGACTACATGGACGCTAACTTGGCACCACTGCTTTTCTTCGTATAATTGAACTGCATGTCCACCAAGTATTTTCTGCTGTACTATTGATTTCAGCATTGGATACATGTGTGGTCTTGCTTACCGATAGCTTGCGCATGGGAACCTGGCCCACTGTAATTACGGTCTCGATTTTCAGTCGATCAGATTTCGAAAGGCGCGGTGCATACAACATGACAGGCGCCGAATACAAACGACAGACAGGATCCCTAGCAACTTGAAGCTGAAGCAATCTGATGGACGGCAATGTGTCAAACAGAAAATCACCCCCCCCCCCCCAATTGACATGTTGTTTTCTAACATTATGGTTCAAACTGCAAAAGTTTGGGGTGGTATTTTACCTTATTCGCCTTCGAAAACTGGAATGCTGGGGAACAAGATCTGCACAAGGGAGGAAGTGAGCGCATTTTATTTCTTTATAGATCTCTCTTAGCTGAGTTTATAAGCTATAAAAGGTTAAGATATCGATCCATGTGGTCTTCTTGGAGATAAACATACAAGCAGGATATATTCTGTGGAACATTCGTCAGCCAAGGGCTTGGGCAATTTGCAGAGGCGCCCATTCCACACCATTCTTTATCCCGCCCACTGAAGTGTAATTTTGCCAGATTCAAAGAAAAGTATCAACGAAGCTATTTCATTTTGTAATTGTGACTAAGACACTTGATAAGGCTCGGTTGTTGCTTTTGACCCTTATTCCTAGATGAAGTTGCTCGTTTTGTGTGATGAGCAACATCATGATTATGCAGGAAAATGTGTCGAACAAGGTACGTCTAAACACCTGGTTTACGCAGCCTTATTCAAAGGCAAATGTACAAAGGGCGGTAATATGTCTGAAGTCCTGTAAGCAAAAAGTTTCCATTTGCATAAAAATCCCAGTTGAACAGTTTAACCCTTTCCCCTTAAAAACCAGCCACAACTGGCTGGTGGTCGAATGTGATCTGCTTCAATGTTTTTGACTTATTTCACAGCAGTGAAGAACCGATATGAATGAGAATTGGAGATGAGACATATCAAGATGAGATGCCCTATGCCCAGGTAAGGTGTTAACTCAGTTTTAATTCAAGGGGAGGGTAAATTAAACTTGCAAAATGGAGGTTGAGGAATATACTATAATGACAGTTAAACCGCATGTCTTTTTTAGGCTACTTCAAGGAAAAGGTACTTTGAAGTATAAAATAATCCTACAATTAAAAATTGAATCTTACTCTTGGGTTGAAAATGAATTTAAACAGTTCGAGATTTAGTTGATATATATAGAAATGAAGGAAGAAGTTGATTTAGACAACATCTGCCTCCCAATCGTTTTCAAAGTAAAATATCTGAATCGGAATTTGAATGTAGTGCGAAGAACAATATGGCATGTCGAATAAACTGTTCTGAATTGTGGCAACACCTGCTTCCTGAGTCACGTGACATTCTTAACCAATAAATAAAGTTTTGTTTACCAGGCAGGTCTTTTCACCTGCAACAGGTGGATACTAGATGGAAATAACCTATAAAGGCATAAATAGGGGACATGTTCCATTAAGATACAAGCAAACTCTCGTGTGGTAAACTCTCGTGTGGTAATGTGTCTCGCCTTTGTGTATACACTTCAAATTTCCACTTATTGAGATGTGAGGATCCATATCACAACTGCTGATGTATTTCTTACCACACACTGCATTACTCCACAGAAACAATCTTGTGCTCAGTCATACTGGGGCTACTTGAGAGTGGTACATCTTATCTAATACATGCATGGTAAATGTTTCACGAGAATGGTCAATGTGATTAGATACACTATAAAAAATAGTCAATTTGGCTTGACGTAATACGCTCTGAAGCATTAAATCAGATCCCTAATCCGATTTAATATATAATGTCCGCTAAGAATAAGTTCCTGTCCAGGGATATAATGTACTTCAATGTCTGGATGTAAAATTACCTCAACCTATATCCAAATTATAACTTGCTAACAAAGTATGGAAACTTACTGTCATAAATTACAGTAACTTAATGGCAGCAGAGTTGCCACCAATTAAATTGTGATTTCAGTTATACAACAAATCTTAACGGAAATGATATAATTTATATTGCAGAAAGCTGTCTATATATTACAAGCAATAAAACTACTTACAGCAACAGTTGCAGAGCTGATCATGGTGAAGAGAAGACTATAGCCTAGGACCCAGCCCCAAGCCTTGAGCAGGTCTTCCTGTTAAAATATACATGTGGATATAGAGCAGAAAAAACAAAGACTATACACATGGCTGTAATATATCTCTTGTTGTTGTTGTTGTGGTTGTTGTTGTTGTTGTTGTAGTTGTTGTTTTTGTTGTTGTTGTTGTTGTTGTTCTTCTTCTTCTTCTTCTTCTTCTTCTTCTTCTTCTTCTTCTTCTTCTTCTTCTTCTTCTTCTTCTTCTTCTTCTTCTTATATGGCATTACCTGTACAGTAATACTATAAACGAGGGCATAAATGAAGTTTGCGGGCTGCAATCCAGTATAGCACCCGTAAAAAGTGTGGGTACCAATTTACTGAAAAGACAAAGCAGGAGAAACATACTGAAAACCATACTTTCGTGCTACCGGTAAAGCAGATGGCAGTTCCCTGTGTTTTGCAAGACAGCGGTGCTGACATTGTTTGTATGGTATATTCATTAAGTTAGTCCTATGTACACATATTAATCATAATAGTAGCAATGTTTTTTGTTGCAAGCATTGGGATCATGGTGCAGCCCTTGTGTTTTTTATTTGCGTCCTTCGCGTGGTCATGTGCATCCTTGGCTTTGCTGCGGGCGCAAATGAACACAGTCAGGCCGCAAATAAAAAACCGCGAGCTTCAAATGATCCCAATGCCTGCAAAATAAATATCATTGATATATTATCGCCCTATGTTGTTCATTTACAACTTAACAATTTGGTGCTAATTTGTACACTGATTCAACAGCTTTCCAGTGCGTGCTTGGGAACAATGTGTGTTGGCCAAAAGCACGGAGCGAAATCTGTTAGATCCTGGTACATGACGGAAAGGTCTTTGAGATAAGTGAATCTGGAATCATGAAGTACTTAAGATGAGCACATCTTGTGTTGTGGTCAGCTTTGAAAAAGTAAATGTGAATTCATTATTTTTCTGACCATAGTACTTTCGATGTGATTTTTTAATATATACAGCTGAAACCCTAATCCAATTTTCTAAGCCGGCCTGAAATACAAAAACATGAAGTGCGTAAGACGACTGTTCGGCTGAACTATTCCATATTCTAGATCAAATAAACAACAATATGGTATGAAAAGCTTTTATGACTTTATACCATCGAAATCAGTACGTGTACTAACAGAGGAACTAATCAAAATTATTTCATGAATAATATGCCCATCTCACTCTTTTTATTCTTAATTCGCCTTTCTCTCTCTCTCTCTCTCTCTACATATATATAAATGTGTGTGTGTGTGTGTGTGTGTGTATACGTATATATGGTTAAAAGGTGAAGGTCTCAAAGTGTCAGTTACTGTCCTCCCCGTTTGACATTAATGTCGGAACCTTACTTGGTTTGTTACACAAGTTATGAATAAACAAATATACCATACAAAATAAGGGGATGCTGATTTTTCCTTATTGCTTCCCAGGTACAGGCCACTCGTGATATCAATAACTGTAACTAATGGTAACAGACATCCTTTCCAAAGTTGTCAACATATCAATGACATTGCACTTGGTCCCCTTTAGAAACAATACAATTATAAATGTAAGCGTCACAATGGATTGAGATCAGATCAAGCATTTTGTATGACCTTCTTTGCTTGGCATACTGGCTCAGCAGATCAAGTTCATTACGTTTTTATATGTCCTGGATGATCATGTATTCCTATTTGGATCATAGAAATTAATTTGATCATTTCCATCTTGAGACAGCAGCTTGGGCTGTGCTGTCTTGATATGTACAATCATGGATTCTGGTTCAAATGTTTGTTTTGTTACTGTCAAAATTACTCCAAAAATATTGAATCAGACGACATTAGAACACCAGCCATTTTTGGCCGGTTGTGTGTGTGTGTGTGTTTTAATTCTACCATAATGCTGTCTGCCTACTGGTCCCACCATTCGGTCCCCAGGGCATTCGGTTGTACAGCAATGTACCGCACATTTGATCTCAAATGTCAGCTGTTGGCTTGTTATTGTCACCAACATTTTCATGTAAAGGTTAAATAAAAAGAATTATGTGAACTTAAAAAACGCTTGTTCTGTTTTAAACTAAAACGAGAAAGATATATGTTTGTGGTCAACCTTGCGGAGGGCCAATCCTCGACCCTGTATTTTGTGTGGCAAGCCGATATAAACAAAAGATAGGGTGTAAGTGCACACACACATGAGGCGCTAGCAAAAAAGTCTCTTGGCAAGTGTAGAGGGGGTAAAGGACATTTCCTTAGAAGCGTGCTGGGGCATTTTATTTTCCATACCAGCGTACTGGAAGCCCTCTTATTTTCTGTACTATGCAATGGCCATCAGTTAGAACATTCTAATTTTCTGTGTGCTGTATTGTGACAAAAGTGTTTCCTGTACAAGGGTAGTGGGACCCCCTTAGCCCCCTCAATATAAACTAGTTTTCTCATATTTCTTAGAGCTTAGAGTAATTCACAATATTAATGCTGATTTATCGACATCGAAATGTTTTAAGTGCGTGTCGCAGACTATAATTGTTAAGGGAAATGTGGTGCTGTGCAATATAATGGTCCAAACAATCATTTATTATGTTTTCTTTTTGGTCGTATATTTTTCACATTGTATCATATTATGTTGAAGCAGATTAAAAGAAAAGAAAGCATTTTATTCATTTTACGTTCCACATCCTAAGCACCAAAAGCTGGTGTTATAGTGTTATCGTGGTAGTCTCCCCTGTGCTACATAAAGGAAGCGGGTGGACTGGGAGTGAGGCAGGGGTCCAAGAGTACGCTGGTACTGGTAATAATTTCCCCCAGTTCAAGGTGCGGAAGATAAGAGAAATTAGAAATAATGGGTGGCATGAAGTACAGAAAATAAATGGATTTGCATTGCGTAAGTATGGTAAACAGTAAAAAAGAATGCCCAGTACGCCAGTACAGAAAACCCGTTCATCCACCCACCCCTTTCATGAAGATCAGCGAGGCCACCTTCTGAAATTGTTGTCACTGTGACAATGCAAGGTCACATGGTCGGAAATTGTTCAAAGCTAATTCTGCTTGAAAGGATCGAACTTGTGCTATGGCCTGCCATGGCCTGCCATGGCCTGCCGAGTCTTCCGGCACCTTCTCGACAGAACATCAGTGGGTCGTTCCTAGCAGGGAACTTCGGGGGAGCGACTGCTGCTTTACCTGAACGATGGGCCAGGCCATTAGGATGACGTGTAACAGCCGAACAACTGTGCGCGATGCTGACGTCAGGTTTTCTTTTAAGCAGAAGAGCTCATACTCATTAATGCGTTCTGTCCATCCACAGCAACTTTTGCCATTGTTGCAAACAAATCCTCTTCCCTTATTGTTGTATTGTTTCAAAAGAAAGTTTCGGACTACAATATCATTCACTACTTGAAAAACACGTACGTCACAATAAGCCGTCACTCAGTATCACAAGAAGCCTATGCTTTGGGCACAATAAAATGAAATCAGTATCACTACATGTGTCTATAATTATATGTACTTATTTGTTGACCAACAGCAGTTTTATTTAAAGTCATAAATGTGTGGCCAAACTTCTCTTTATGAAATTGATCTTCAGACAAAATTAATCTGTTTCAAATATTCACCGTGACTAAATGCGTCTATAATAATATGTATCTTTTTGTTGACAAACAGCAGTTTTATTTAAAGTCATAAATTAGTAGCCAAACTGGTCTTCATCAAATTGATGTTCAGACAAAATCAATGTATTTGAAAAAAAAAACTTCACTACATGTGTCTATAATTATATGTACATATTTGTTGACATACAGCAGTTTTATTTGAAGTCATAAATATGTAGCCTAACTGCTCTTCATGAAATTGATCTTCAAACAAAATTAATCTTTTCAAAACTTCGTTACATGTGCCGAAAATAACATGCACATATTTGCTGACAAACAGCAGTTTTATTTAAAGTCATAACTATGTATCCAAACTGCTTTTCATCAAATTGGTGTTCAGACAAAATTAATCTGTTTCAAAACTTCACTAAAATCACTTTAAAATGAGATTACTAAAGTAAGAGGAAAAGATTAAAAAAAACCCACACAACTTTGTGCTCGTGTTATGGCCCAATCCGGAGCCTACCTTGAAACTTATTTTTAATACAACACAAATGCCCTAACACGACACTTGAGCAATATATATAAAATGCATCTGTATACGGGTCTGATAGTAAGTCTGAACATAAGTCTCTGTCGTCATTCTATCCACTACATTCAAGGATCTGTCTGTAGTATTCATGCCGAAGAATTACTGAAATAGATAACACATCAAATGAAGATTCTCTCTAATTATCACCGGCAAACGCGCTAGAAATACAGCTATGTAATTATCCAAATGAACTGCACAAGTTTTGACAGAATTCACTGACGTGTCACCTTAAAGACGATCGATCACCGCCACTGGTTCTCGGCCACTTCGTGGTACTTTACTACCTCCCGACCAAATGGATTTTCTTTGATTTGACAACTTGTAGACATAACATGTACGTGCACTTGGATTAGCCCATTGTTCCCTCCTGGCGTGATTTCTAATTTAGCTGGGACAGTGATATACCGAAGCAATATTACTTTAATGCTGCAATTATGACAAGCGCGCTTTTAAAGAACTGATGACGCCTACAGATATACCTGGTACGGATTAGGAGGTATTGGGGAGAGATACCTCACGATAGGATTTTAGTTGCTAGACCCATCATATCAAGGATACCTTCTAATTGCTTTGCGCGGGCCAATAAAATTCCTCAAGAATCTTAATGTAAAACATTGTAAAAGTTGTAGAATTTACAACCCTAACCAGTCACTCTACCATTGCCGGTAAAATATGGGCAGGCGCAGTAAGTTGTCTCTATGATACATCTAAAACATCTAAATATTTTGGCATTACAGCTGGAACTAAAATAATTTCAACAAAAATAAGATTTTTACTGTACATTAATGCACTACCGGAGAATTTGATTGTAAAATGTGGTTTGGGTAGAACATAGAACAAATCATTTTAACCAGTTCAATGTGACACAAAAATAGATAGTTGTCAACCAAATGCTTACCTCAAATTTGTATCAATTTGAGCCATTTGTAAGATTAACAAAAATCACACCGTAAAGTTTGAATATTGTTTTACGAAGAGATGACAGATAGGCGTATGAATAAAGACTGTCCAAGTTCACCGCAAACAAAATAGCTGATGTCGGAGAAGACACTAATACCCTCACTAAATTTACACAAGATTTCTTCACAAAATTGACCAGCATGTGAACAACACGAAAGTCTTAAGTGTATGCGGTTACTACTTACCATGTCTAAATGCTGCCTGCATATTTAGCAGTATGTGCGATATACATTTTTTGCTTTATATTGTAACGGGTTATATTTTCAGTTGTATAAGGCATCATGAGTCAAATAGGGCGTAAGAAGTTAATGAAGTTCAACGTAGTTGAGAAATAAGAAAATATTACAACAAAACAAAAGCCATGTTAGCAGATCTGTTATTCTAAATCATCTGCAACAGGTTAAAAACAAAAAACAAAAACACCTCCCCCCAAAAAACATAGCAAAAAGAAAAAAAAAAAAACAAAAGCATCAAAAAACAAAACAAAAAAGGATCCACAGCATCACCACATAGTTAAAATACCTGTTTCATCCTTCCACGAGATATATTTTCACCAAGTTTCACCACAAACTAAAAGTTTTGGAGAAGAAGTCAAAAATAACAAAAACACACAAGAATTCGTCAAAAAATTGCAGCGCCATCTGTTGAACAAAGTAAAGTCTAAGGGGGCCAGGGAAGTTTCCCTGTGCTATTGCGAAGTGATTGACCAAATAATTTTGAGAAAAAGAGGTTCTGTAATATTTTGCCAAACAAGAGGATCATGATGATCCTGTCCTCTGCTGACTGGAATATGCTTTTACAGTATTGCAACACATGTACTGTTATCTGTGTAGCTATACACATGAACAGTGGTAGCAAAGTGTCATGTGTGATCATAGAAAAAATAGAAAAATAAGAAACGCCACCTGGTGGCCAAAATAAGACCTAGGTGACCTCACGTGACCTATGTGCAATATCAAAGCAATTGGCCTAGTAGTTTTTGAGATGAAGAATTTCCTTTTCTCCAAAAGTAAATTAAAAATTTCAAAAAATAGAAAAAATATTGCATCATCATCTCCTTTGCACTCTTGGTAGAGGTCCACCTGGGGAACATCCAATGCAAAACCAATACATTCCAAGCAATGGTTTTTGACAAGAGATCGAAAATGTAAATATGACAGCCATATAAACTTTACAGTGGTAACACTAACCTATTGTCGCAAAGTTTGATTTCCCATAACTTCGCGCAAAAATTAACATATATCCATATCATTTTCGCAAACTTCTATTGTTTAAAGTCAAATTATATTTTTATAAAAATTTAAACAATTCTATTCAGCTGGTCTGGAAGTAGTTCTTGAGATGAAGATTTTAAAAAAATCAATTAAAAATTTCATAAAAACTAGAAAATTTATTGCATCATCATCTCCTTCGCAAACTTGGTAGAGGTCTACCTTGGAAACATCCATGTGCAAAATTAAAACATTCCATGCAGTGGTTTTTGATTAGAAGTCGAAAATGTAAAAAGTCTAATGATAGATGCACAGATGGACAGACGGACGCAGACGGATTGCAATAGCTCTGCTGACTGACAAGTCAGCACAGCTAAAATGATCGCCCCCCCCCCCCAAATCATAGCAACATCCAAAAAAAAATACTGGGGCATTAATACTTGAACAAACTTGGTTGAGATCCACCAGAGGTACATTTCAACCATATTTGAAGTGAATCTGGCAGACAGCTTTGGAGAGGAAGTCAAAAATGCAAATATCCATCGCAGCCTCCACTGACTTACATTGAAATCAACAGGAATATTCATTGAAAATCAGTGATCCATAGCATAACCACCCGGTGCAAACCTTGACCATTCCACAAGCAACATTTTCACACAATAGTAACAATTTTGGTGAGGAAGTCAAAACCAGTGAACACACACACACACACACACACACACACACACACACACACACACACACACACACACACACACACACACACAATCGTAACCAGTAGAAAAAAATGGTAGCGCCACCTGTTGAACTAATTAAGGTGCTGGCTGCCCAGAAGTGCTCTTGTGCAATTTCGCAGAAAGTGACCAAGTGATTTTGGTGAAGATTTTACAAGATTTTGTCCCCCCTCAAAAAAAGAAGAAAGTAACAAAGATTTTTGAAAAAATCTAACATCACTGGAGCGTCACCATTTAAGCAAACTAGTAGAGACCCACCCAAGTTATATCCTCACCAAGTTTGAAGAGGATTCGGCCGGTGGTTCTCGCGAAGAAGTCGAAAATGTCAATTGGGATGAAGGTGACGGATGACGAACAAACACCCACCACATAACCTCAGCCGACTAACCAGACTCTTGATATGAAAAGGATTTCATGACAAGAATTTAAATAAAGTTCCTATGGAAAGCCATTGAAGTAATACTTTACACGCTTGCGTTATTGATTACGGAAGATCATTTCTGGAGTCGCACTACACAAATCTTGGAAATTGATTCATGTACCGGACACAATTTAAGCAACGTGAAACACAGTACATAATGTATTGCGTTGCTTACATTGTGTCCGGCAATATATATATTATAACCATGGAGACTGATGAAGTGAGTGTTGGGGGAGGGGGTAAAGTGTTTGGCGTACTGGGCATTTTTATTTGCCGTACTTACGTACTGGAAGCCTTTGTAAT